>VYZQ01028927.1:126209-141077 GCA_013400655.1 Mystacornis crossleyi
CAGCTGAATACCCTCAGGGGCAGGGTACACTCCCATCCATTTAATCTAGTTACTAAATAAAGATATACTGATATTAAAAAATGAAAATCAAATTATGAGTATGCACACAGATTTTTAAACCTGTTTAACTAAACCATTTAAAGTAACCTAATATAAAATAGTGTTATCTTCATATTCCATCGATGTCTTTGTTTATGGCTACCACAGGGCTTCTGATACAAAACCCCTGAAAGACAGCTATGGGGTTATGTTATGGTAGGCAACTCTTGATCTTGCCTGAACAATAAAGGTCGAGAAGCTATTTTTAGAAAAAGGTTTGGTAATAAAAATACACCTCACTTCTTATGTGAGTTTATCCAATTTCAGCTTCCAGTGACCTTTTGTCATTATCAGTCTTACTTTGCTAATCTAAAGGACCTCCCACCCACAAAGATTTTGCTCCATATGCAGTGATGTGGGCTTCATGATCAGGTAAGTGTTCAGCTGCTCCATTAAACTGAACAGCCTGAGGCTCTGCAGCCCCTTCTGTGGTTTCTCTGGGCTTAGATCTCCCCAGTTCTAGAACATGCTTGCTGAACTGCAGACACCAGAACTGGACCCTCTATCCCAGTGCTGAAACAACCAGACTCACAATACTCCCTGCTGGAATGTCCAAGTACCACGAGACCTGTCTGATACCAACTGGCACTATCACAATGACCTCCTGTAAGCCTTGGATTCTTGCACCAGGGATCTCTTCCCCCTTGTCAGGACCAAGATCAGGGCTGACATGCTAAAGTTGACTCCTTTTCCGTATTTGTTCACTGGAAAGCTTTTCTGCAGCTTACTTTGTGATATGAGGTGTTGAAAGCAAACGCAAATGGTTTTTAAAAGTAACAATTTTATGGTCTTTGAAGACTTCAGGATGTTTTTAATCATTTCTAAAAATGATTAAATTCCTACCCTGCCATTTAATGTCTGCCAGTGTTACTACTGGAATAAAAGTGTTTCATTACTATCTTGTGGTACAACTCCCATCACTTTTTGTTTTTCCAAAATGCACACTGCACACATTTAGTGTATGTTTCTGCCCTGTTGCACTATCATTAGGTCTACTTGTGTAGCAAAATGATTCTCTTTACTTGTTCTTACCATCCTTCACTGTTTTGGCTGAAGATTTTGCTTATTATTCTTTTGATTTGTGTTGCTATAATTATCTTCATTTTTTATATGTCCACTTACAGCTCCATGGATTTTGTTCATGCTTTATGTTATTTGTCATAAATTGTCTTCCATTCTTTCCTATGCTGGCTCATTTTTTCAGCTGATGCAGAAATGTCTCTCAGCTGTGGGACTGTGTCTTTTGGGAATCTACTGCAACATTCTCAGTCTCTTGATTCGTGTTCAACAGGGGCCTAGTGTCATGCATTCTTTTTCTCTGTAACTTGGAATGTACCAGACAATGCACACTTTTCCCTTTCAAAAACAAGTGATATTTTTGGTTGAACCCTACCTCACTTGTAACAGATTAATTAGCAGTTTGATAATTAGAGCATAGAGTATATTCTCATACATTTAGTTTTCCAATTACAACACATAAATTATTTCATTGCAGGCTGAGGATAAAATACTTTTTATTCTTTTTTCATTTAAATTTTAGTATGCACTATATAAGACAGTAGGTAGAGTCAATGTGTTATGAAACCACTTGCTTCAGTAAATTAACATTCTATTTAAGGTACTACTATTTTATTAGTGATAAATATGTCTCATGCCCATAAAACACTACTTGGCATAAAATGATGAGAAAGCTACTACAAGCTATAGATGATGGTGGGAATGCATGCACTACACACACCCTTCTCAATGGCTTCATTAAAACATTCAGAAAAAGAATTGTAAATTGCACATGAAGCCAAAAACAGACATCAAAATGCAGCAAAAGAAGAGGGGCCCTTTGCACCTAAGTAACTTGTATTGATTTATACAAGATAGGAGCCTCAAGATATTTGTATATGCTGGAACAGCTCTAAAAATGAGAATTATAGAATTAATTTACAAAATACCTAAAGTATGGTCCTTCTGTGTTTTTATTCACATCTTCTACCCACTTAGCTACATTATATTCTCTTTTGAACCATGGGTTTAAATACCTGCAGAAAGCAATGGAAGGAACAGAGAAAGCAGAAGAACAAGAATAGAAAATCTGAGAACACACAGCACAAGCTTAGCAAGGATGTATTCATCCCCAAAATGCAAGTGAATATGGCAAATAAATCAGTATGGATTTGGGTGAGGACCAGGCAACGTGTACAACTGCATGAGAAAATCTGACCTAGAACACGACTCACATGTTTGATTAATCTGGAAACTCTCTGGGATGCATCATTCATTTAATGTCTTAAGGGCAAAACTCACTCCTATGCAGAGGGCCAGCATTAAGCTCATGGTTTGAACTCCCTCATGATCTCAAAATAAGGATGAAGGGGCATTTTGGCTTCAATCATGAAGTTTGCTTGCCAAAGACACGCTTTTGCACCCATCTAGATAAATTGCAAGATAATAGCTAAATGAGCACTGAATTTTGGGCTTGACCCTTTTTACAGGAATGAATTTCAGCCTCAGTGTGTTAAAAAGCTTGAATTTTTTGCCACTATAGTGACAACTTTTGCACTTATAGGCAAACCCTCTAATTCTTCATTGTTCATTTAGTTTGGCTTTAATGGAGGTGGGCTGCAGAGTTACGTCACATTTTACAGAAGCAATCTTGATACCAAAACCACAGTTTTTAGGAAAAATGTCTGAGCTATATATTCATATTAGTTACATGGAAATTACGAAATAAAGATGATGTTTAATTACCTGATAACAAATTACCAGGGAAGAAGAAAACTTTTTTGTAACAAATTTTTCCCAACAACAAGATAAGCAAATTCCTCCCCCTCTGTTATATTAAGAGAAAAGGGCAATGCAGAAAACAGGAGTCTGCCTGGACCAATTTTAAATTTGTTCTTGTTATATACAAATGGCAACAATCAAATGATTATTTGTGATCACCATCTTTATATAATGGAGACTAGCACAGTGAAAAAAACAAATTTTAAGCAAGGAAACTGGGAAAGAAAATTCCTCTTTAAGTTATTTTTGATACTTCTGGGCCAGTTCTTGCCACCTTTATTTATTGGAGTGACTCCAACAACCTCACACATGGGAACAGGCCTTGCAAGGGATTGCTCAGATGAATAAAAGTTGGGCCAAATCATGTCATTCAACCCCCTCCATATTTCAAACCACGATGACAACAAAAGCAGCAGCACTTTTTCAACTTCTTTTGCTCCTTTTTTGCTCTGGAACTTCTCCTCCCCACCCTGCGCAAGCACAGCCACAGCTCTCAGAAAGTACTCGCCCTCAGCCACAAGTGCTTCTAAGTAGCTTCCTCAGCTCGCTTATTTATCAGGAATCGGGAGTGCTTTATGCTTTCCATCTTGGGATCTTAGAGAAAGAAAATGTCAAAAGTGGTAGTGCAGCAAAACAGACGAACCACAAGTGAAGCAACAGGCTGATGCCAGCATCACCAGGAACTAATAAACTTCACCTTAAGCTTTAATTGTACATTTTCTTGTACCCGCTGCAATACTTTTGACTTGCATTTTTTCATTTGAAAGGCTCTTTTGGTAACCATGAAACACTCCCAATCTGGCTTCCTGTACTAGAAAACAGTGTAAGGTGGTATCAAAGCATGCAGTTGTTGCACAACCATGTTGCAGGGTTCTCTGGGTCTGGGTGTATTATAGACCATCATTCACCACCTCAATCCATCTGTTACAAAAAGGTTAAACTCAAATTACTGCAGACCACTACATGATAACCACTGGAAAGCCCTCAGGCTGACCCTTCCGGCCACGTGTTCATTAGTAATGGCCAGAATCCGCATTTCCTTTGAGTGAGAAATTCTGCTTTAAAATGAGGTGTCCTTACACGTAAGCCTAGAGCTAGACCGACAGCTCGATTTGGCTCGTAGCGCAACATGCAACAAGGCAAAAGACCTGGGCTCAAGTACTCATACTCCTCAGGCTGGCGAGGAGGAAGGGTAGCTAGCGCTGCATCAGCAGGAGCACCTCCAAGCAGTCACAGTGTTTGGCCACAGTGAAACTATTGTATACTAGGGAAGGGACTTTTCACAGGATAAAATGGCAGCCCAGGATGCAGGGGCAGGTGAGACTGACCTGTGATCCCGACTCCCTGTTTGGGGGTGGTCGGAACCCCCTGGGCTTATGCCTTGGGCAGGGATTTGGTGGGCGAGAGAAAGCCCAGGCTCAGATGCATGGGTTACCCGGCTGCAAAAAGACAATATATAATAGAAAGTCTAAACCAAAGACGTTCGTATCAGTTATAACAACGAGGAAGACAAATGCTTATAGGAAAAGCAGTGCAAATTAACAAAGGTCAGAATTGCTATCTGCTCCTGGGATCTGTTTTAACACAAGCTCCCAATTAAACTGTCAACTTATTCAGAAAACTCTTATCATTCCTGGGTAATTCTAAATAATTTTAATAGAGAACTACTTATCAGGCCATTTTATCAACCATGTTTCTGAAAAACCATTTGGCCTCTTGGAATTCCTTCTACATGTAATGAACCATGTGCCTTTAGTAAAGAATATTAATTTTGTTTGAAAACATCCAAAACCAATTAAAAATGTCCCAAAATACGTTTAGCAGTCTCCTCAGAGCTCTATGCTTAGCATAAGCCTTGTTCATGTATGTTAGGTCCAAGGTCTTCTCACAAAAGTGTGAGAAGACTTTTTCAGGAGCTGCCCAAAGTGTTTGCAGCTCCCTGTCAGTGCTGCTCGTGAGGGCTGCAGACTTCAAACCTCGCTCAGTCCTTAAGAAATTTTGCTTAAATGATTAATGGCACAATTCTCTTTGATGCTTGGCTGTATACTAAAAAACCCCTGTGCATAATGTGTGCAGTTACTGCAGATTCATGCATACAACAAGTATTTTTGTAGGCAACCACACTAGTGTGCTCCTGCTTAAAAAAAACCTGAATTCTGCACAAGGTAGGGCATTAATGAACCCAATTTTAAAATAGTTAACTACAGCCTGCTAATTACAGGACACCAACACTGTTATCCTTTTTTTTTTCCATCTCAAGCATGCTCTACTGAACTCCTAGGGGCCACACAGGCAGACTTTCTAAATACTGCTTCAGAACAGATTTCAATATAATTCTGTATTTCCCAGACAAGGTAGAAAGGTAAATTGGTCTGGGAAAAGCCTCCGTGTATTCTGCAGCATCCTCAAACCAGCTGGTGTTGCTTTTTCTTTTTTCTAAATGAGTTAATGCTGGTCACAGATCATTCTCAGTCCATTTTCTCTCCTTGCAAAGCAAGCTGTCTCTCTAACCAGAGAGATAATTGCCCTCTAATAGCCATCAGCAATTCTCTCCATTTCCCACTGAATTGACACAGCATGTGGATCATTCAGTGGGAGCTCTCTCTCCAGCTGGTGACACAACTGCCAAGGAGACTGGGACAAGCCGTTCAGGCCTGTGCAGTCCAGGATAGAGCCGATCAGAAGAAACAGCATTTTCCTGCCTGGCAGGCCTCTCCCAGGAACACACACACTGTGCTTCATCCCCGAAAGGTTGCTGCATGGCCCTTGGGAAGTACAAGCCTCCTCCCTGTAGCATCAGGGCTGCTGCTGGATTGAGAGACCACCATAACAAGCAGCAAGAAGGAAAACAGAGAATTAGGTGGAAATTCAGGGGCACCTTTAAAAGAGAAACAAATATACAGGGAAAAAGTTTTCCAATTCACAATATCTCTGTCTGCCCGCTTATTTAGTACTCCAAAGTTCTCAGAGCAAATCTCATTTGTATTTTTGGCAGTTTGGCCAGACTAATTTTGATTTTATCAAACTACCTCATGCAAGGAACAAGCAAAATAACATTTCAGTAAGAGTTTATCAGCACGACAAAGAGCACAGAGACTCTTGAGATAAACTCCTCCAAGGGCTAAAATTTCTGGTTCCATGATGCCATTTTGACCATGCAATGTTATAATTGCAGTGTGCATCAAAGTATTATTTCTGTAACTTGTAACATAGGGTTTTCTCTAGGAACCCTTTCTGAGCCTACTCACCTCAAGGCAGTGCACTGCAGGTGAAAGAAAAGTTTCAGAACAAACTCAAAATCCCCAAACCAAAGAAAATGGGGCCCAGAGAGCAGTTAGCATTATTAGTTTCCAGCAGGGTTGGTATCGAGCCCATTTGCCCATCAAGGTGCAAAGTTAGTAGTCATGATACGGGGAAGGGCAATGTCATTGCCACCATGGTCAAAGAAGGGGCCATCCCTGTGTGGCATTAAGTGCTGTAAGAGCAGGCCAGTGCTTTTGACAAGTTCCCAGCCATTCACCATTCATTTACAAGAGGGGCCCGAACCAACAGGCTTAAGTACACAAGGAAGGCTCTTTCCGTGTGGGGAGCACTGCACACATGGGCTCTTCAGGAAATGTAACCAATAAATAAATAAGCCATACTGGAAAAGTCTGGGGATCAGTCACTTGGTAGTGATTTTAATTACCCATTTATCACAGGGCTCACTCAAGACTGGCTGTTTCAGGCTTACAATGGTAAATTTCAAGGTACTCTCAAAGCAGATACCTCTCCTAAAACCTCCAGGAAGGTATGCAGAGATACAAATCTCTAACTCGGCAATGGCCCAACTCAAGGTGAAGACAAGGGTAGGAAACAGGTTATCAGAAACTCAGTATTGAACCAGGATACACTCAGCAATGGCAGTTTACTGTAGACAAAAGCCTGCAGTGATGGTGCAGCCTGCCACCATCATTGGGAATTGCTATGGGAACGACTGTGAGGAAGCCTACATAAAAAAGAAAATTGATAGTTAATTTTTAAGGAATACATAAAAAGAGGTTGAAATACATTAGCCAAACCATTTACCAGATTATCCGTCAGCAATCAGAATGGGCCACAGAGCAAAAATGCAGCTGTCTACTTTTCAGTACTCTTAATTTCCATCTACAAAACACAAATACGAAAACTCTACTTTTTGGCTTTGCTTTTTTAAATTCAGACTTACTCAGTTGAATTAGAACGTGGCCTAAATCTTTTGCCTCTGACTTTCTTTCTGTTTCCTCCTATATTACCTGAAAAAAATCAAAGGACAAAGACGGTAAAACAACTTGAAACTCACCTGCACCCCATGCCAAACTGTATATTCTTTTTGTATCCATAGCAAAAGAGTTGCTACCTCTAACTTTAACCATTTAAATCTAACAGGTCTTTTCCTCTTGATTTACCTCAGACACTTCGGTAAGTGCAGAGCACTTTTCTCTACTCTTTGCTGCAACTGTGCAGAGCAAAAACTCCCTAATTTCAGGTGTTATTTGACAAAATCACTACACTTCAAGAAAAACACCGAATGCTGCCTGATAAAATCACAGAAGCTGGCAATAGTGAATAGACTTCCTTCTCTTTTTCATGTTAGCTCACACTGGAGGAGAAATTCAATGTAATTTCTTTGTGACAAAGCACTGTGCAAAAAAGGTAGGGTGCTGCTAAATCCTAATTCCAAATTAATAACAATTAGCACAATTTTAAGGAGTCATGCTGCTGTCCTAAAATCAGCTAAACTTTCAGCGGAGCAGCAATGGTCCAGAGGCTGGTTTCCACTGTGGCCAGCACAGTGGTTCACACTTACCTTGCCAAGAATTACTCCTAGGCCTCCCATTTTCACAAATGTCTGAAATATGTTTTGTGTCTGGGATCCTTTCACTCCAGGAATGAGATAATCCATTTGACCTGGAATAGGAGGGCTCAGATGCGGTTATTGTTAAGGGTATTGTCTCACATCAACGTTAGCTCAGCGGTTCGGTCACACTCCCGAGGCCAGTGACAAAACACAGCCTAAGGTCTGTCTGCACTAGCAGAGCATCCCGGATTTCTGATTAAACCCTGCAGTTACGCCTTGCAGCTGTCCCTGCAGCAGTTCCATGTGCCCACGTTCAAGAGCCAAGCATCAGCACTGCTTTCTCACTTGTCTGCTGTGGAATTCACAAACACCTGCGCACACCAGATTTCCTTTGGATTTGCAGCTCTGCCTCAGTTCCTAGATGGAAGATGCTCTTACAGCTGTGCTCATTTCAAGGCTTTTTCACCTCATAGTCAAGCACACCCCGCCTGCAGGCTGCCCATTCCCTCCCTGTGCTGCTGCAGGAAAGCCAGGACAGCTTCCCTCACCCCCCTGCTGCCAGTCTCAGTGGCTCAGGAGGTTGTGATGAGCATCCTCCCACCCAGAGCTGGCAGTGCCAGGGGAGAGGTTACTCTGCCTCATTTTTGCTGATTTTGAACGTTTATATTTTATCAACCAATTGCTGCAGTATATACTTCTAATGCTAAACTCAAAGCCAAAAACAGTCTTTTTATCTAGGTGCTTGGTGAAAACTGGTTTTTCTTTCCTCTTGTACTCCCTCTAAGAGCCAGAGATCTATGTGGTGATGTCCAACGTGGGGTTTTGCAACAGGCTGCCTCTTGTTGAACTAGAGCTGCTGCTTAGCTGTTTGCCATGAGATCTACAATTATTTCCAAAAGAGAAGAGGAGTTGAAAAATTCATTATAGGTGGCTTACTTATTACAAAGTCTTGCTTAAAGGAACTGTTTCTGTAGTTTTTAAGTCTGGATACTCGCATTTTTCAGACTCTGCTTTCCTTGGAGGGCAGGCATCTGAGAGATGCTCTTCAGTTTCCAGAAGATCAGGCTAATCACAGCCACACTGAAGTAAGCCCAGCGTTTCATTAACTCAAACCTAATCACATCATGAAAGGTCTGAGAAACAACAGATACACTGACAGATTTTTAAACATTTCCTCTTACTCAAGGTCTTTTTCAGGTTCAGGAATGTCTTGCTATATACTGGTTTTGGTGTTTGCTATTTCGTAATAGCAAGAGTTATCATAAAGTTATGTCTTAATCCTTGAATATTCTCTGAATACCAACTAATATTTCATAGTGCTTTCCAGCATGGAGAAGCTCAGGCAGCTGATGGCCCAGTCACTCTAACATCTCCCAAGAGATGCCATCCATACCGGCACACAGAGCAAACCAAAACCAGCTTGGAAGGTAGGAGGTAGAACTCTAGGAATTAAAATGGAAGGACTATGTCAGCTGTATCACAATGTTAATGGAATATTTGTCAGACTTACTTTTCCAGACTTGACACTGGCACAACATACCTGAACTGGTGGTGGGAACAACAAAACTCTCTAGTACAGACAGACCTTGGAAACCATTGGCTTTTTGGAACAAATAATAGAGAGAGACATATGAAATAAATGAAGTATGAAAAAAACCACAGATACTGAATGAAAGAAGAAACATATTATATTACAGTCATTTAAAAATAACTTCTTTAAACTGGTATTTAAACCTGATACACAAAGTTTTAAAACTTGCTTTCCCAAGACTTTTTTTTCAAAATTTTATCCAAATTAAAAAAGATCCTCCAACACAAACAGTGCATTATTTAAGATTAAGGCTTGCTTCCTGAAAAACCAACCCACACATCTAAAAAGCTAAATTTAAAAATTAGAAATAATTAAGTAATCACTACCGGAGTATTCCTAATAACATATTCATTAGAACAAACTGAATGAAGTTGTATATAAGATCAAGGTGCTATACCAAAATAGCAAATGTCACTACATAAGTTTTCCCTTCCACACATTTCGCTTTACTTTCATTGAAATAATAGCAAAGAAAATGGCTTCATCAACTGCACAGTTGTAGGCTGCTGAGTGAGACAAGAGTTGATAATTGCAGTTTTCCTATAAAGCAGCTCATGCCTGTCAATCCCTCTAGGACACAGTGCTTCTCATAAATTGTTTTACAGCGCTAGCTGGAGATTTTCATATAAAGGATCTCTAACTGCAGAGGAAAAGTGAGCATCATGATCTTAGCAATTACAAATGGCTCTCAATGCTTTCAAATTAATCTTCCCTCTTAAAATGTTGGATTTTTTAGGCAATTGGAACAAAAATGGAATAAGTGAAATCTGATCAAGGGCAAAACCTAATTCCTTCTAATCTGATGACAGCAAGCAGAAAACCCAAGAAAGTCTTTGTAAAATTATTTTCTAAGATAACACTTGGTGACCATTCAGTATACTATCCTAGTAAGTGGAATAAAATGCAATCACTATCATCTTTAATATGAGACAGCAGAAGTCTAAGTCAACACACTGAATTAATGACACTGACAAATAAAGATATAAAAATAACATTTATATTGAACATTTTATGTTTATAACTATTATTGAAGCAAGACAATATTCCTTTTCTTTGATTACATGACCATGATTAAAAAAGTTGTTGTCATTTTATTTAATTTTTTTTCAGCCAGCAATTATTATTACAGTCTACTTGAAATCAATTTCCAAGCAGGGATATTATGAAAATTTGATTAAACAAAAATTGGTTTACAATGCAAAACTTTTTTATTCTGGCCTAATCAAAATAATTAGAAGCTCAGAACACAGGAGAAAAATCAGTAATCAAAGCAAAAAGGATGCTATTTCAAACATTCCACAAAGAAATAAGAAAGAGTCAAACCTGCTGCAAAACAATGAAATGTTCTGACTAATGGAATAATGGGTGATGGAATAGGTAGAAATCTGAAAATGCGACAGAAAAGCAGACCTCTTCTTAGAACTAGATGCAGAGTTTGTGCTGACTCCAGGAGGCATGTCGCTATAAAAAGAGTCGGCCTCTCCCGGCTTTTTTACATAATCTCCCTGGGGTATTTGTCTAAAGTGTAATAAACATTGTAGAGTCAGAAAACATGACAGGAACTAGCACACACACAAACATGCATGAACATTAGTTTAAAAGAAAGAGGTAAGGATAGCAATCCTTGAGAAAACCTGTTAACCACACACAATAAGACTATTAATAAATAATTCAACGATCTGAGAGAAAACTCCCACACGCTTCTGTTATGTGCAGAAAAGTGGATTATGTGGTTTTGGAAAGGGAAAACAAGGAACATTTCAGTGGTAAACTCTGATCACAGTTTTCAAAGTGAACAGTTTGTGATTCTTGAGACACTGGATAACGAGTCCAGACATTTCAAATGGCTCATCATGCTGGTTGCAAAAAGCACCCTCAGGTGCAGCACTAATACTGAGCCTGAGCTGAATACAAGCCTGCATCAAAGAGGAGTTCAGGAAAAGTGAATGCTTTTTATCCTTCTGAGGTAGATGCTTTCCATTTAACTTTTGTGATCATTATTGAATTCATGAATAGCAACCTGTTGAGTTGTTGAAACCTTAGGAGGATAAAAACTTCCTGTTTTTTTAATTGATTTCTTGTTTAAGGGAACTAACACCAGTGTCAGAAATTCTCAGCTACTCCTAATTACAACAGTAGTAGACTCAACCTGCCAAGACACACGAAAGTAATGTCATAGTTTATCCTTTTCCAGAACTAGAAGCTCAGTTATGGTGTATAAAACTATCTGTGCATTAGAAACTTCTAATCAAGTTATGCAAAGTTTTTGCAGATGGTGAATTCATCACCAGCAGAAAAAAACTGCCATGCAAATACTCCAGTTACAGTTCCACCAGGTTTAAAAATCCTCCCAAATACAAGTAGTTACTTTGACAGTTGACTATTTCATAATATCAGCATCAGTATTTACTCAGCCTTGCACTTTCCAAGACATTTTTGCTTCAGTCCACCCCTATTAAGATGCACATTTATCAGGTTAATTCACATCCAGATTGTGTCCAACTACAGACCTGAACTGGGACCTCTGCATTCCATATCTGAATTTCTAATGCTTCTGAAGTCTGCAAAGTATATAACTATACGGCACATAAATGATTAGCGCAGTGCAGTACTTCCACACTCCACCTTGTAACACCTTCCGAGTTCCAGTTCTGGTCCCCTTCCTCAGCTGGCACGTGGGTGTGTTCAGAGTTGGCTCAGTGTGGGCAGCTCTGCTTCCCAAGGTTCCTCTAGCAAACTGCTCTCTTGCTACTTCATCAGAAATAACTTCTCCCGTGTATCTGTGCCCTTTAAAGCCACACTTTCCCAGCTGGCAGAATCCTTGCTAATTGGCTCTTCTTACCACTTTCAGTTTACTCGTTTGAGTTGCTTATCAGTACCAAGTATCATCCTTATGTCATGCTCAAAAATATTATAATGGCTTGTTTTAGTTGTTATTTAAGGAGTAATCATATTTTTTTTTTTTTTAAAAGGAACAGTCTGGACAATCTGGTGGATATCTGTTTTTCCATTTATGGAGCACTCCTTGTACTTAGCCAAAATGATTCTATTTAGAAGTCAGCCTGCAGAACTTCATTTTATGCATGAAGGAGATTTAGTTACTAACTATCTCCATCTTCTTTAAAATGATGGAGTCCTCCATTGCCTTCAGAAGCCTCATCTTATGCTGGTTTCCACTCTGCCTGGGCTCTCAGACACAGCTGCAGACCGGCTGCACACTCACAGCTCTCTGGTCATAAACTAATTTTTGGAGATGAAGATACCTGAAGAAGTTAAATTCTCTAATATTCCAATGCAAACATACATGCGGTGGACTCTTGTCTCTGCTTCAAGATTTTCTCTGCTCTGTCCTCAGCCAATACTGAAACACCCACAGTAGAATGACTTGATGGCCATGTTAGTCTGCATTTATAAATACATCGCTTTCCCCTAAGCAGCACCAAACCCTTACATTCTGCCTTCCTTGTGCTGGGTGGCATTGGTCTGACTGAGGTAAAGCTCACAGCCCTCACGGTGCTGTGCTTTGCATTGGTAGCTGGGCGGGTGTTGATAACACAGCAGTGCTTTGGCTACCGCCGAGCAGCGCTGTCCCTCTGACATTCCTTCCCCCACCAAAGGGGATGGGAGTGGGCGAGATCCTGGCAGGGACACAAGCAGGCAAAATTTCACAAATCTGCCAAAGGGATGTTCCATACCCTGTGATGTCAGCTCAGCTATACAATCTAAGGGAGAGAGGAGGAACGGTTACGCGTGCCGAAGCCCAGCTTCCCAGGAAGTGTCCGAACATCGCTGCTGGTGGGAAGTAGACACCGATTTCTTTGTTTCCTCTTTAGCTCTTGGGCACGCAGATCTCCGCTTGTTTCTTTCTTTTTGCTGTAATAAAACTGCCTTATCTCATCCTGCTGGTTTTTCCTCCATCTTATTCTCCCCCCTGTCCCAGTGGGAAAGGGAGTGATAGAGCAACTGAGTGGGCACCTGGCACGCAGCCAGGGTCAGCCCACAACAATTCCCCACCCACCACCCTCTGCAGAAGGCTTGACTTCAACAGCACTGCCTTTTTCTTGTTACTGTACCTGTGGCCTATCTAACCCTGTAGCACACAACAAGCACTTGGCAGTGCTTTTCCACTTTTTACAAATATTTTGAGCCTGGCAGAGAAAGCGCTACACAAAGGGAAATGGAGAACAAGCACAACGGGTAGCAGCAACACACAAAGCAGCAGCTTGGACCAGAAGGCAACGACACAGGCAGAAAACAGGGGAATTTGAGAAATCCTCTTATCAGTGGGGGAACTGGGAGAGGAAGGAGCCAACTCCTTCCCACAAGACCCATCTGCCAGGCAGATGCCTGATCAAAGGGAGGTGGTCTTCCAGGAGCCAAACACAAGTCACTAGGAAATGGTTTATTTTTGGTCACAAGCAGATGCCTGATCAAAGGGAGGTGGTCTTCCAGGAGCCAAACACAAGTCACTAGGAAATGGTTTATTTTTGGTCACAAGCTGAAATGGTGAAAGCTCAGCCCTGTGCTGAAGCCAGTACTGTGCTTTAGCTACGAATCAATCGAACAGGGTGACGGGAAAGAATGGGCTCTTCGTCCACACAGCAATTAAATTGCATTGTATTTTTAACAGCAAAGCTCCGGGAATTAATTTGTCTCAAAAGGCTCCTGAACATCATGTTAATATTAATTATTCAGTTCTTAGCCTCCCAAGAACATTTTCATCTCTAATAGCTGATTTTCAGTCTCTCTTATTGGAAATATTCTCCTGTTTTCCTAAATAAGATAGTCTATAGCAGAAGTATAAAATCATTATTTTTGCTAGAGTCCAGTGAAATCAGGATTTCAAGCAATGCATTTACAGAATATTGATTTCATATATTATTTAAAATATGATACCCATTACAATATTTTCTTTACAGCATGTAAGTGAACAAGAGAGATGAAAAGCTGTTTTCAGAGATTTCTAAGATACATTCCATTACTTTTATCACATACCTCTGTCTTCTGTAGTTTCTTCCCATATAAACAGAAGAGAAAGGAAGAAGAATGAGTTTTCAGTATGCAGGTACACAGTCAGTAAGACCAAAACAAAGTAAAAAGAAAAGCGCTGTATACAGAATGAAATTTTTGCTCAAAATATTTCTACAAAATCACTTCTAAAATAAGCATATTTACAAATATACTACATAGCAAATATAGCAAATATACTAAATAGCAAATACACTAAATCAAAATAAACAAGAAAAATATATTCGTGTTGATGGCTGAAGTCAGTGCTGAGTGTAAGGCGCAGTTCATGATGGGTTCAAGCCTCTTCACTGTGAAGCTGCTGGTGAAAGGTGCACTCTTGTCCTGAACCTCCAAAAACTAAGCCCACTGGCTAGACAGGATCTCAGAATGAGCCCTCATCTTTTAGAGTTTTAGTCTAAATAAAAGTCCAATTTTTCAGATACTGCCAGAAGCTGAGGGTGATATACCAAGACAGCATAACCTACTTTTCTACTACCGTAATCTTCATGTTTTCTTCCAAATGCTTCTTTCCTTACATATTTCTGAGCTGCCCTCAGCCTACCTCAGTCTA
>VYZQ01028927.1:141178-159087 GCA_013400655.1 Mystacornis crossleyi
CAGTGGGAAAGGGAGTGATAGAGCAACTGAGTGGGCACCTGGCACGCAGCCAGGGTCAGCCCACCACAATTCCCCACCCACCAACCTCTGCATAAGGCTTGACTTCAATAGCACTGCCTTTTTCTTGTTACTGTACCTGTGGCCTATCTAACCCTGTAGCACACAACAAGCACTTGGCAGTGCTCTTCCACTTTTTACAAATATTTTGAGCCTGGCAGAGAAAGCGCTACACAAAGGGAAATGGAGAACAAGCACAACGGGTAGCAGCAACACACAAAGCAGCAGCTTGGACCAGAAGGCAACGACACAGGCAGAAAACAGGGGAATTTGAGAAATCCTCTTATCAGTGGGGGAACTGGGAGAGGAAGGAGCCAACTCCTTCCCACAAGACCCATCTGCCAGGCAGATGCCTGATCAAAGGGAGGTGGTCTTCCAGGAGCCAAACACAAGTCACTAGGAAATGGTTTATTTTTGGTCACAAGCAGATGCCTGATCAAAGGGAGGTGGTCTTCCAGGAGCCAAACACAAGTCACTAGGAAATGGTTTATTTTTGGTCACAAGCTGAAATGGTGAAAGCTCAGCCCTGTGCTGAAGCCAGTACTGTGCTTTAGCTACGAATCAATCGAACAGGGTGACGGGAAAGAATGGGCTCTTCGTCCACACAGCAATTAAATTGCATTGTATTTTTAACAGCAAAGCTCCGGGAATTAATTTGTCTCAAAAGGCTCCTGAACATCATGTTAATATTAATTATTCAGTTCTTAGCCTCCCAAGAACATTTTCATCTCTAATAGCTGATTTTCAGTCTCTCTTATTGGAAATATTCTCCTGTTTTCCTAAATAAGATAGTCTATAGCAGAAGTATAAAATCATTATTTTTGCTAGAGTCCAGTGAAATCAGGATTTCAAGCAATGCATTTACAGAATATTGATTTCATATATTATTTAAAATATGATACCCATTACAATATTTTCTTTACAGCATGTAAGTGAACAAGAGAGATGAAAAGCTGTTTTCAGAGATTTCTAAGATACATTCCATTACTTTTATCACATACCTCTGTCTTCTGTAGTTTCTTCCCATATAAACAGAAGAGAAAGGAAGAAGAATGAGTTTTCAGTATGCAGGTACACAGTCAGTAAGACCAAAACAAAGTAAAAAGAAAAGCGCTGTATACAGAATGAAATTTTTGCTCAAAATATTTCTACAAAATCACTTCTAAAATAAGCATATTTACAAATATACTACATAGCAAATATAGCAAATATACTAAATAGCAAATACACTAAATCAAAATAAACAAGAAAAATATATTCGTGTTGATGGCTGAAGTCAGTGCTGAGTGTAAGGCGCAGTTCATGATGGGTTCAAGCCTCTTCACTGTGAAGCTGCTGGTGAAAGGTGCACTCTTGTCCTGAACCTCCAAAAACTAAGCCCACTGGCTAGACAGGATCTCAGAATGAGCCCTCATCTTTTAGAGTTTTAGTCTAAATAAAAGTCCAATTTTTCAGATACTGCCAGAAGCTGAGGGTGATATACCAAGACAGCATAACCTACTTTTCTACTACCGTAATCTTCATGTTTTCTTCCAAATGCTTCTTTCCTTACATATTTCTGAGCTGCCCTCAGCCTACCTCAGTCTATTAAACCAGCAGGGGCTGTGCCACTTCATTATGCCAAACCACTGGGGCTGTGCCCCAGCCATGGCACTGCCTGCAGATGAGCCTGCCCTGCCCTCCAAGCACACCAAGGACCTAGGGACAAACGACCTCAAGATACAGGCTCACCCAAACACAGAGGATAAAGTCAGTACCTTGAATCTTTTTTTACTACAAGCAAAAAATGTAAATCCCTCTGTTTTATAAGAAATTCACAAAAGAAGTAAAACTGAAAAAGACCACTCAGACTAATATAATCCATTTTGCTTCTCAGTGAGCACTGACAGCTCTACACCAGGAGAGAACTTGAACCTTATTTGCAAATTGCAGGTCTTGCCTACCAAAAAATGTGCCTGAATTAATTTCAGGTTAAACTGATGAAATATAATCACCTAATTAAGAAGCCTTATGGTTAAATGCTTTGTTGACTGACTGAAGGCTAGTCTTGCTACATTTACTTCACCATGACAAAACATTTACAATTTAATCAGATCATAATCTTGTGCTTCCTTTGTCACTTACAGTAAAATCATAATCTGATTGTCTAAAAAAAAAGAAAAGAAATTACTAAACAAGAAATAAATTTCAAATTTGGATCAGGCTATCTAAAACCACATACAAATTTAAGAATTGATTGAAAAATGTTAATCCAATGAAAATGTTACTGTATAAATATTGTTGAATTTGGATGTTTTAGATTTTTTGAATTGTTCTTTTTGTAACACAATCAACTATCAGATGAAATACACATATTTTTAAACTGTATTAAGAACAAAATTTACTTACTTGTAACCCCAACCAGTTATTCCTAAAACGAGAGCCAACACTAAAATGGTGCCAGCAATAGCCCCTATTATTATATTTGTGCTAGCCACACCTGGAAACACAAGAAAGAGGAAAAATATACATGGTTTTAGGAGAAAAATACACAAAACCAGTAAATGCACCATCTTTCAACAACCAGCTTGAACAACTTTCACTAGGCTGATTAATTGTAACCAGTGATACACTTTTGAAGCATAGCAAGGACATAAAAAGATCGCTTGTAAATCAAGCTTTGACCTCTGTTTCCCTTAACTGAATGCTTGTTACATGGGAAACCTATGCCAGGTATGCCAATACAATATTATCAATATTAAACTGCTGTAGATTACATCCTTACAACCTGCCCTAGCCAATACATGCTTGCCCTGGAATACAAGTGACTACTTGTTTGGCTTTGCTCAAATCCCTTCCACAGCTCAATAAATAATCAAACGAGACATTCTGGAATATGTCCCTCGCAAGGATTTCTAACGACAAACATTTACAAGGTCATTTTTCCACAATATATCTTTCTTTTGTATGCAAGATTAAACTGAACCAAAACTTCCACTCAAAAAATGTAAAAGTCGAACATTACCTTTCTATCTAGATATGGAATGGCCCAGTAATGTTTTGCTTGTCCTAATCTATCAATATGCCTAATAAGGCCACGCAGATGATGGGGACAAGGCAGGTAGAACCGGACCCACTGACACCAGTTCCCAAAGATGCACTGAGGCTTCATTTACAGATGAGTGATTCTGCTGTGGGAGGAAGAGAGGGGAACGGGGCTCCTGATGCTGCAGCATGTTGTGTACTAACTGAAAGAGTAGGAGACCTAGTTTTGCTTAATGAACTTTCCTCAAATCCAAGCTTTTTCAGTTGTTGGTAAAAATTATAACAACATACCTTTATTGATGGCATCTTTATCAAAAAATAGATCATCTTTGATGTGAGAACTGCAGTCATCTCCTCCCCAGAATCGGTCACAGACACATTTTATTTCATTGCTACAAACCTGCAGTTAAAAGTGTAGCTCAGAAAAAAATCAGATTATGAATTCATTCCTATAATTAATACCTGAAGTATAGGTACAGTGATAAAGCCCTGATTTTGACTGCTCAAAAAATTTTGCAAAATAATTTTTAATATATAGCAATTTTTAGATTATATATTAGATATAAATGCATTAAATGTGCTATTATATTTTCTATAAATAGATTTAGTGTTTATTCAGTACATATTTTAATGTAATCTGTATTTAATAGAACCATTTATAATTGCTTTGGGAGACTACATATTTTAATGTAATCTGTATTTAATAGAACCATTTATAATTGCTTTGGGAGACTGACCTTAATGACTTTTTTCAAAATACAATGAAGTGCATGATTTCAGATAAATAAGGAAATTTTAACGCAGTGTGCAAGACAAAAGACATTATGAGAGAACAACTCTTTTGATCTCAGCTCAGTCATAGGGCCCTGGATATTGTGTCAAACTGTGAGAGGGACAAGGGGACTCGCCAGGGCCACAGCAAAGCCACAGACTGCACACTGAGCACAGAAACTGCCACTAGCCAAGAGCCAGCTCACTGCCCTCTTTTCCAGAATAAAGG
Source organism: Mystacornis crossleyi (assembly GCA_013400655.1). Classification (NCBI taxonomy): domain Eukaryota; kingdom Metazoa; phylum Chordata; class Aves; order Passeriformes; family Timaliidae; genus Mystacornis; species Mystacornis crossleyi. The sequence goes on from VYZQ01028927.1 coordinate 145,260, forward strand.
AACTCTCAGCCCACAAAATCCAACATCATAAAAAACTTTATGAATTTTCTTGGCTATTTATGCAATAAAGAGGGAATTTAAAAGAACAGGTCTCTGGAAGAACAGAGACCCAAGTTTCTCAGTTCATAAAACCTTTGTATTTATTCCCCAGCATATTGCCTGAGGAAATATCAATCAAGTTAGCAAAAGTGATAGCAAAAACATTGATTGATAAAACTTCTGTAAAACTAATACATACTAACTATGACTCAATGTTTAAGACTGCCTTGACTGGAATGCATTATATTCACATATGTACCTCCTTCCCTTTTCCTTTTCAAAACTTCTCCAGTTTCATGACTTCTAGAGTCACAGTGCTGGCTTCCTGAAAGGTCCAGCTAGTAGACTACATAAGGCCAGGTACTCAGCAAAAACAGCAAAAAGCATTAAAGAATGCAAGAACATACGCCATGTCCTGAACAAATCTGGCTGTCAGTGGTGCCTGGGCAGGTGCTGAAGTTGAAGGCCTCTGTGGGGAGGCAGCGATGGTCGAGGCACACCATGTCCGGCCCACACGGCGTCCCGTTCTCCACGTAGCCCAGGTCCGTGTCCTCATCGAGCTTCACATGGCCACCACTGTAAACAACCAAGAGGACCTTGGGGAATTGTGCTGTGATTAGATGGGACTGCTTGAGAAACTGGGCCCTGAGCTGCTCCTTTCATTTTTGTGTTACAAAATGCCCAGGACCAGGCAAGACTAAGTATTGGCTGAGTAATCTCACTGGTCCTAACACGAAACAAACCAAAACAGTGTATCTACACCAAACAAATGTAATAGTGAAAACAAAGACCACTTTTCCTGTGAAACTGCTAGAGTTAGATAAAACTCTTAAGTTTACTTGTTTAGGACTTCATTTCGTCTAACAGGTGTGTGAAGCTATGAAAACATACCCCATCTATAATTAGAATTCAGCTAAAATATAGCAATGAATTAGGCTGCCGGTAAACTTTGGCAGTGCAGGCATATGTCTAAGTATTTTGGGTCCATGAAGTACTTTGCAAATATTAAAGAATGTAAAATCACAGGGCCTGAGAAGAGCATCATGTCTCTACAGACAAAATTAACTACTGCACAGAGGGGACTGCAAAACAGGTGCACTCCCCACACGCAGTTAATTTTCTGAAGCTTAAAAAAGGTTGAACTGAAATAATGGCTATGTGTTAATAGGAAAAAAAATTAATGGAAGCAGTTTTTCTCCACTTAGGAATGAGAAAGCTGCTTTTCTATGCAAGATGGATATTGTTTGTTTTGTTTTCAGGATTTCCAATTACCTGCAGTTGTAGACTTTTCCATAGTGCAAGATTGATGTTGTGATTTCACCATCAAGTTCTCCAAGTCTGGGCACACTGGATATATTCGAGCACAGAAGGTATCCACAAAGCACATCACTGCATTGAAAGAATAAGCAGATACTCATAAAAAATAAAATTCAATGAAAATGGACAATCAAAAATACGAGGTTTTCTTCACTTGCTTGGTAACCTATTTGTTATTCCTTGCTTTTCTCCCACTGACAATAGCTCCCATAAATAATTCTGTTTCCCAAGAAAAATATTCTCCTTGGAAGGTAGATTGGGAAAACTCTGTTTTTATAATGCATTATCAAAAATGCCCTGAGTAATAACAAGCAGGGAGCTGTCAAGAACAAACCACATCAAATTGATTTAATGATCTATTAAGACACAGTAACTGGTCCATAGAGGAACAACAGTAGATACTTTTGGTTTTAAATACACTCTCATAGGACACATACATAAGGGAACTATAGACACCAAGTTTAATTCAACTGCTAAAGGGACTTCACTATTCATGTGTGGAGACTTTTGCACTGACAGGGCAGTAGGGTCTGACATCTCCCATATTACTGAATATTTTTTACTTATGAATTTGTAATGAAACAGAAGTAAGGTTACCAAATCTGCATTAAAAAAGTGGGAAAGGAAATTAGTTCACCTGTAGGCAGAACTAGAAATCAAATGTCATTGACAGAATGGAGAAATCTGAAAAAATAGTTGATAAGGACTAGTGAAAGGTTCAGAAATAGGCAGAAATAATCAACTGCATATCTACAGAATGTGAAAAAATGGTTTAGGCAGCAATTTGCAGGAATACACTTGGAAAGTTACAGTATCATGAAAAGTGAACACAACTTAGCAATGCAATGGCACAGCATAAAAAGTGCACACCACACCAAGATGTGAAACCAAAAGCTGCTCTCCACTGCACTGCTAAGCCTCACCAAGAGTACTAGGACCACTTTTGGTCCAAGCTCTCCCAAGTTCACACGGTGCTCTCTTGTCAGAGATCATCTCTTCTCAGCACCCCGCTGCTTCCAGGATTTCTCGCACAAAGGTCTGCAGAAGAGGCCAGAAGTCTGATCCAGAGTCTCTTCATGCCAGCAAAAGAACTGGATCAGGGGTAAGAAACCTCATACTAGTAGCTTTCTAAATGGATCAACTTACTGTTTATTGCACTGTATCCAAGAGTCCTTGTCTCTTCCGCAGTTTCCTTTCTCAGTCCCCTCAATATTCAGCTTCTCATAGCAGTATCTGTCAGCAGCCGTCACTTCTAAAAGCAGAAACAAATCTCTTCTAAGATGATGATGACTTTGAAAAGCCATGTCATGAGAAATGGGGATACACAATCAAAGCAAGCTGAGCTTCCCAATTTGTGAACTGAAGCACCACGATCTGCAGGTGGCCCATGAAACTCTGCACAGAGCTCTTCTCACTTAAAAGCTTTATGATGACACCACAGGACTGTTTTAAAATTTTGTTCAGATTGATGAGGTTTTATTGGTCAAAAATGTCCAGAAGCCACTGAAATAAACTAATGAACATGAGTATAGGCTCCCTAGCTGTTAATTAATGAGAACCAAAGTTTAAGACTTCAGAACAAACACCAGTAAGTTAACCAACACTAGAGAAAGAGCTGGAAAAGACGATGTAAAGAAAAAAGGGCAGGGAAGAAGGGGAGAGACATACAGTTCTAGATGTTTTCAATGGTTTTCAGCATGTGTCTTTCATATTTTTTCTTAGCTAAGATAGCCTTTCAAGCCACATGTATTACAACCAGCTTAGAAACAAACAGTAATATTCACTTACTTTCACCCCAAATATATTTACATTGTCGGTCCCTGGTTTTACACCTTCCTCCAAAGCAAATACCCTAGAAAGAAAGAAAAAAATACAGAAAAATTTCAAATTACTTGATTTTCCAAAATACATATTTCTTTAATATAAAGATTAAAGTCACACTTTATATTGAGGATACTAATATGTAATTCTATCTTCTTTAAATTCAAAATATGATTAGCACCCAAAACTCATGAATGTTAGCGGAACTGACCCAGGTGACTTCCAAAGATCTTAAAACAAAACCTATAAAAAACAATCTATGACAGCAGAAAGAATGTAAACCAACCTGAAGTCCTAATTACCTGTCTGTTATCACATGAATATCCATCCATTTTATGAATATTAGGAGAACACTATAGAAAGAGAAAATAAGTAATAGATCAGACAAGCATGAAAGCAAAGTATACAACAAAAGTCATATGAAAAATTATTCCAGTATCATGCTGGTTTTTTCACCATCAGTAGATATAACAATTTTTTTAAACCTTACTGTACAAAACAGCAACATTCATAGTGATTTTGAGACTACAGGTTGAGTTTTTTGTCTCATGGATAGAAGACACAAAAGTCACCTGGCTGGAATTTCCTGTGCAGTTCTCTGCAATATCACAATCATTCACTGCTTCTCGACACAAAACTCCTTTAGGTTCAAACTGGGAAAAAAAGCATAGAAAATTAGTGTCTTGGTGTCTCTACATCTTGCCGTAAATGCAAGATGCTTCCTTACAGTTTTATCTAAAATAAAAAATGGGAAACATTCATGTGCTGACTGAAGGGGTGTGTATGCTGCACCACTCAAGCCATTTGGTGGTGCAAGTGGTACCCCTCTCTGAGGCACCCCCTCCCAAGGGCATCGATTGTGGGGTCGAGCAGGAGAAGTCTCTCCTGGGACACAGGACCCCTGGGGGTGTCCAAACCAATTCTGCAGTGGCTGGCAGCATCATCCTACCAGGTCGCTGTGCCCTTTTAGGACTATTTTACTCTTTTTTACAAAATAGGAGTGATCCCGATCTTCTCTCTAGGGATGAAGAACACCACAGAGCTCTATGTATAAACACTTCAGTTATTTTAATCCCCCACTGTTGTTGCAGAACAGGAACTATTAATAAATGTACTGAATTCTGTACAGTTTGACACCATTTTCTAAGGAACTGGATATTTAACAACGAAAAGTGTACCAGTGAGCTAATATAGACATTTTGGCTAAAGAATTATGTGCTAAGTCTCAAGACCTGGAAAAGCAGGAAGACATCTCATTTGAGGCAATTTTTGGTGTTTCTGGTCATGGGCATACTACAGACTCCTTATTTTCCCACAAAGTTTTCTGAAGACCATGATATCCAGTTCATTTTGCAGCCCTGTGATATTTTTTTTTGGATCTGCACGCACACACATTTTTAGGGGGACAACTGCTAACTCCACAGCTGGTGTGAACGGGCACACATCACTGGAAGAGCTACACTATGGTACTTTCTCAGCCTTCAGCTTCTTTTTTCTACCAGTCTCTGGAAAAATGCAGACAGACATGAACGACATCAGAGACATTACAGGATGCTAGGATGTATAATCACCACGCACGGCTTGCAATCCCTCCTTCACTCCTGCTTTCAGGCAGGGTATTGCAGGGGAAGGTGACCCCAAGTTTGGGAACTGTTACACACAGTCTTTTGAGTTGTCCTGATTAACACCTCCGAGAGATACACGTTCTGTAAAATTCTACTTTTCTGTTCATTCACTCACCCTTGCCACTCTGTAAGTAGATAAACCCTTTTATAATTTGCAAAAAAATAAGATAGGTATACAAAAGCTTAGTTTTGTTCTGATAGTCTTTAACATGGTGCCTATGTGACTTGGATTCTTGAACAAAATTCACCCACACTGGCAATCTGCTGATTTTTTTTTTTAATTACATTAAAAAAAGGAATGTGCTTAGGCAAATGTGATCTGTTCCAGCATAATCTGTGCTTTTTCTTTTTTTAACATTAGGATGAGCACAAAGTTAAGAATGTGGTCCACAGTTATTATTAATGATCCTCATAAGGAAATGAAACCCTCAAATGTGCACAAAGATAAAAATATCCCACATAGTACACCACAGTTTTAATAGCATTAATACTAATTATCTTAATTACAAAATGAGCACAAACAACTATTTGAAGTCAGATTTAGCAGGGCTCTCTTACAGCCATGATCTGGTTAAACCTCCTTTTACTATTTACTGATGTATCAAGAAGAATACCTTACAGTTTACATAGGACTTGATTCCCTTTACTCAACGGGATTTCAGTCAGTCCAAACATAAGGAGACACAGGCAGACCAAATTGAAACTGAAGTCAGGTGTCTTTTAGATGAACCCTTCTAAGTAATTCTGCTGGCTGCGCTTTTGGTTTTTTTACTATATCCTTCTCTCAGACACTCTGTGGTATGATTTTCCCATTCAGTCTCATGGGGCAAATCCAGAGCAACATGTACGGCTTTGGGAGTGGCACATGGACAAGGATGTGCGTGTTCACAGAATGACAGGATTTCAGAATGATTGGGTTTGGGAGGGACCTTAAAGACCATCTAGCTCCAACACCACTGTCGTGGGCAGGAACACCTTCCACTGGACCAGGTTACCCAAAGCCCTATCCAATGTGGCCTTGAGCACTTCCAGGGGTGGGGCATCAACAGCTTCTCTGGGCAACTTGTTCCATTGCCTCACTACTCTCATAGTGAAAAAACAAGGACATCTAATGAAACCTTTACGGTTAATTCATCCTTTAAACAAGGATGTCTAATGAGATCTAGGACTTCAACCTGATTCAAACTTGTCTGAAACTGGAAGGCTTTAATTTACCTCTGCATTTGATGACAGTCCCTGGCCCAAAAACTCAAGCCTAAACAACAGAGTATAGCCCCAGAAAAATCAGACTTCAGCCAGTTTTAAAAGTAAGCTTTCAGAAGAGTAATCACAAGGTCCTCAAGGGAAAATACATGTGCTGTAGTGCCTGCAGCCATCTGGATGCATTCCCAGCTGGATGCTGCAGTGAAGGTCACTGCCCTTACCCGGCACTTCCGACAGCAGAGCCCGTTGCTGCACTGGGAGCCCGCGGTCAGGGTGCAGGTATTGCAGCACTCTCCTCCTTCGCTGGCACACTCCTGAGGAACACACACAAAGAACAGAATACATGCGAAAAGCACATAAATCCCAAGCTCTTATTACTTCTCATCTTAGCACACTACCTGAATGGATTTTTATTCAGGCTTTTAGGCACCTGGAGGCAGAAAAAGGCATGTACTTGTGGGGCATGAAACTGCTGCTTCCTGTGCAAGATAGAAAATAATTTTTCTAACTTCATATTGTCAGTCATTAAATACTAACATTTTAGCATTGACCGGTGTTTCCATCTAGGAAAATGCTTTCTTTAATGTCTTTGAAGGTCTGATTCTGCACAGACAGTTATTACTATGAATCCTTGGGAACACGACCTTCACCCTGCTTGTTGTCCTCCACTTATCGTTAACAGCAGCAATGGGAAGCACCAATTCTTGAAAAAATCTAGTTGCTAATTTAAAGTACATTGCACTTACCGCTATTGTCCCACAGTCACATTCTTCTCCATCTTCCACAAAGCCATTGCCACATTCTGGAGGATCCAGAAGCTGCATGGAAATTCAGAAATCAAAGGGCATGTCTCTCCTAAGGGAATCATTGTCATATTTACTCTGTGCAACATGGTTTTTAAGCTAGCACTCCAAATGCATTAATTCAAAAACTGTACCCATGACTCAGGGAGACACAGACTGAAACAACGCAACCGAAGCATACAGAGAATGAACACTGCTGCGAATTAATTCAGCAGAGCTGCCGAGTCACACTGTATCTTCTGTGCATAGCTGTCAGCTTTACAGTAAATTCAGTTTGAGCACAAGTTACAATAAAAAACAAAAGGCGTGACAATAAAGGAAAAAGAATTTAAAAGATATCATAATATCATTGTCTCCACAGTGGTTGCAGTTGCTGCTGTTCTGGAGTTCAGGTGAGGAGGGCTGAAAGGTTAAAGCCTGCACTGTAAGTTCAGAAGGAATAGCCATAAGTTGTCCTTTTTTGTGGCTCAGAAATGCTTGGGAAGGTGAGAGGCTGGGTTTCTTTGTCAGTTTTTGTTGCAGGTGGATTTTTCTTTCCCTTTTCCTCTACCACAGTTGGGAACTTTCAGCAGTTTTCTATAAGTATGTACCACAGGTAGATGTGCACGGGAAGTATTGCTGGTGAGGCTCCCTCCCTTTCCTTTCAGCCTTCCTGCTGGACTGTAACTTAAAATAAGAAAATCTGTATATTTTTATGCTATAACCTCTTCTAAGGGACACTTACGTTCTGTTCTTTCCAGTTTAATTTTTTCTGTCTTCCTAAAACTTTAGAAGGTAGTTATTCTAAAACAAATTTTTTTCCTTTGGACATAAGAAAACGTAATAGTAGCTTTTATTGCATGAATGTGAAGGCATTTAAGTGTGTCACCAGACTAAAATTTTGCAGATCATCGTCTGAGTTCTCCAACTAAACTAGGACCATTCCAAAAACCACTCTGCTCATGAGCCATCTGCACAAGTACACCGTTCATGGTGTAGAGCATTTCTCTCTGGCTGCTGCCTTTCTGTCAGGCAGGATGAGCATCACCCCATGTACTTCACTGTGCCACAAACCACAGCCTGGCACAGGCTGACATGCTATTATTAGATCCCCTATTGAAATGGAAATTCGACTGCAGCATGCAATACATATGTAGAATTTAACATAAAATATATTCAAGCTTTTAGAATTATTAAAGAGTTATTAGAACTGCTTGTTTCCTATGTATTTTTCCAGACATCTTAACTTCTTCAATATTTCTCAGCGTGCTGCACAACAGAGACAAAGAGATGGCAGTAACAGAGCATTCTGCCTTAAAATATTGGCCAGTTTGCTGCAGTACATAGGGACAGCTAAATATGAAATTGAAGAAAAAAAACAAATATTAAAAGCAAACTGGATAACTTTCCCCAAAGTCATATCATTCATCCATTCATTTGAAAAGACCATATGTTCAATCTGCTCTAGCAGCCATTGATGTAATTTTTTGGATTATAGCTGATCTAACAGTGGAGCACTGCCAAACACTGCACCTTGTCACATCAGCTTTCCTTTATCTCATAATGCTTGAAAAGCAAAAATAAGTTTGTGTTTCCCACCCTCGCTAGAAAAAACATGTCATTGACAGCTTTGTTAATTAGACAGACATCCACTGACAAAACCTTTCAACCAACCCAAACCACAATACATAAAAGAGACTAAATCACCCTGGCTTCCACATCTAACTCACATTTCTGCATGCCATCAAAAAAACCCGTAAGTGCTGCCAAACTAAATTGAAAGGAAAGTAATTGAGGTTTTTTCCAAGTGACAGATGTGTAAACGAACATAATCACTAAAATAAAACCAAGTAAGACACATTACACTATATAAACAGTACACTCAGCAAATAAATAAATCTACCAGTATTTCTCTTCACCTTTAATGAGATGGAAAAGAGCAGACTTCTAAAACTTGGGTACATTTTAAGTAAGACATCTTACATCTTATTAATGAATTACAGTGCTTTCTCTTCACTTTTAATACTATACTCTTTTATGGAAAGAGACCTTTAAGAGATAAGCAGGCTTAGCTTGTCCAGATTTGATGTTTTCTCTTCCCTTATTTGACATTTATTGAAATTCTGTGGTTGTCAGAAGATGCACTTTTTCTCAGGTTCACCAGATGGAATATGCATCACCCCTGAATTCAGTTTCTTCTCTTTTACATCTGTGACCATCTTAGCTACCAGAAAAGTCTTTTTTCCACCTTGGACTGTCTTTCTGCCTTAGCCTCTTTCCTTTGCTTGTTGAAAGACAGCTATTAAATACAAGTTAACATTAATTATACATAGAAAAGAGTCAAGACCATTATCCTGCTTGATTTACATTTTAACATAAGCTTCAGTAAATAGAGCAGGAATATACTGAAACACTGCTGCAAATCCTCCATTGCAGACCTTGTATCTTGGCTGGAGTTTTTTAGCCTTGCTTTACATTTATATCTCTTAAATGTCTGGTGGTAGGGCACTGCACCACTGCAGAGGCTAAAGAAGCATCTTGGGACAGATCTGACATAAAACAATCCCATTTCAGCTTCCAGAGATTAGTACCAAAAGACATTCATTCAACGCAAATTAGAATTCAAGCTGTGCAAAAGTTTACCAAGACACTTGAAATCTCATCACATATATTCAGTTATAATATATAATACAATACAATAATACAATGTAATACAAAATTGTATTGTATTTACAATATTCAGAACAAATTGCATGAGGGATCATTCTCGATCAAAGGCTGTAGATAATCTATTGGACATGAAACCACTTTATTAAAAATTTATTTGAACATAATTTCCAAACTACTATGAACTAAGATAATCTACTAACACCCATATTTTACCAGAATAGTTAGAACTTAGAAAGAACCAGAACTCTCAAAACTACAGGTATTTTTTCCAGTATTATAATTTTCATTTTTCTTGATTTCATCTAAATTAGCAATAAATAGAACTAATATTCAACATTAATGTAATGCTTACTTTGGTTGGTTTATTGAAAAGGCAGGCTCCACCTCCATTGTTTAAAAATTCATGATACTCTTCAATATCACACTCTGAGAACTTGCTCGGAAGATAGTACCTAACAGAATAAAATAGCAAGATTACTTTCTCTGGTGCTTTTTACACTGTATTTTCTGTTTTCAAAAGGAAAAACAGAAGAAATATGATGTTACACTTTAGAAAAAGAATGAAAACATGCTGTTCAGAATCAGAGTGACTATCTGTTTGTAAGTCTAATTTGAAAATCCTTTCAGTAAATAACAAGGAAATTTCAACAATGACACAAAGCTCATGGAAAGTGAGAGGCCCAGAACATTTCACTAAGTTTTTACATGCCAAACACCACAAATCTGATTACAGTGTGTAGTTCTCACAAGCGTGATTTGTTCCACTAACAGGCCTGATTTCGGAAACACATTTATTTCCTCCCATACAAACTGCAAGAGACAGACAGCTTATAGTTTGTTTCTCTCTTACAGGAAATGGTTCTCCTGACCCACAGAATTTTTATATAGCAGAGTTATTCCATTTTAAACATGCTTCTAACAAACACCACCTAATATTTCAGCTTCCCTCTGTTGCCTGTCCCACTCATTAGACTTCAGTTGAGTGCCCCTGAGGCCCAGTGCCCCACCTAAAAACAATGTGATGCAGAGAATCTTTGCATGGCTCCTTTCCACAGGGAAATAACTTTTCACAAGGCAACTGCAGGGATCTTTACATTCAGTTCCATAGTCATGGAAGTACTTATGCTTCAAGGAGATTTTGGAGTCTCAAGGGCTTTCCTCTGTCAGCTCACCACTGGATATAAAATTACCCAAAGTGCTATCCTGCATTGCTGGGAGAGATAGCTTCCAAAATGTAATTGTCCTTTTCCATCTGTAACACTCATGAATTAGGTCTAAACACTACAGAGGCTGTGGATTTCACCAACGTTCAGCAATAAGCTAGGTAAACAGAAGTCTTTTTCATGTACCAAATTATTTGAAAGATTTGAACTTCAGATAAAGAATTTAAAGACCCTAACATGGCAATTATAACTCTTATGAGAATCAAAAAAGTTTCTCAGACTGGCTTTTTAACTTACTAAAAATCAGAAAAATCCTACCAGGTATGTTTTCAGGTACAAAAAGGTGAAAAGGGCATATATTCACACTTTCAAAGAAGTTCGAATGAGATACACTTCTTTGTTCAAAGTTTTTCTGACCACAAAGCTGGTCAGAAGATTTGCAAAAATTTGTGGATCCATTTGAAATTAATTAAAAACTGAGCCCTGTCTATATCTAAAACTAGACTACAATGTAATTTATACACATGATAAAAGGCCTGTAATAAAAAGCATTAGGGTCTGAATACACTTTAGAAACCATCAAATTTCATTCAGCAGCAAGAATTTGCTGATTCACCAGTCATTATGTTAAAATCTCTCCAGTTACACTACACATGGGTATGAACATACTCAGCCTCCAGTGGGGGCAGTTTTTCTAATATCCCACAAACTGGGGGATAAAAAATGATAGAGATAGATGAAAGATTCCAACAAAAACACTGAAAATGAGACATGTCTCAGAAATTTGGTTATAGGATTTCAAGAATTAGGGTGTGTCATTGTTCCCACAACTCAATAGCAAACTTGCATGAGAAAAGATGCTACACCTGCTTCTGCTTCTCTGCAATGACCTGGTTTGACTGTTGAGCTTTGTGCTTTCCAAATTAAATCAGCATTCACCAAAAATCCTAACATATCCTTCTCATGAACTCACTTATTCTCACATTTCTTCTAAGGTGTCTCTGTATGGTATATAGCTAATACTTTACTTTCTGAAAAACAAGTCATTCTGCAGAACCACAAAAGAGAAAAAATTTTCACACCTTTCCTTTATGTCACTGTATGAAGAACATGACTTTCCTCTAGTGAAATGTCTTACCCCATATCTCCCATTATGCATCCAGACCACATGTCCTCACACTTACACTCACCTGACAAAAAAAAAAAAGGATAAAATAAAAAGTTACATCTCAAGTCTCTTAAGTCCAAAGTTACACAGTTCTTATAATAAAAAGCACACTGTACCCAATTCCATTTCCTATTTCAAGACAAGTTGAAAAGAATAATCTGTTGGTTTATTGCACACCTTAGTTTAAGTGTATCAGTGTACCTTGCCAAACTTTTTTAAAAACTCTACATGATTCTATGCAATCCTGAGCTTTGAAAATACGTCCTGTTTTTCTTTCTTTCTCTTAAGTGAAGTTAGAGGAAACTGCAGTATTAGCCTACAGCACTTGCAAATCATGAGTCAGCTTTCCCATCTTCTCCTGTGTGATAATACTCATTTCCCAAATTTTCAGAGTTAAAAAAAAAATAATTTTAACGTCTCTATTTTTTTAGTTCTCTTCTTCGACTATGCTGATGTTATTGGGAAAATCTTCCCTTGAATAACCCCAAACAGTAAGTCAGACAAAAAAAGCATGGATGGTCAATGAACACAAGGCAGTCCAGCAGGATCTATCAGCTTCTTCCTCTGCTCTCCCTCCCGCCCTCCACTGCCTGCCTCCCTTCCCCATGCAACTCCCTTCTGCCCTGCCAGCTGGGATCACTCTGCTCTGGTCTCAATCCTCTGCTTTCAAAGCTGTGTCTTGCTTCAGTTTCGTAGAAATGCTTTCCACTTACACATTCTGTAACTTCTCTTACTGTACATATGAAGTTTATTGTTTCCATTTTAGAAGTACAATTAGAAAGGAAACAAAACTCAGTCCAAGAGCTGCATTCTCCTCTCTCCCCACCAAAACAGTGTCCTGCCCCTCTCAGCCATAAAGAAAGGGAATCACTATTTTAATTTTCACTTTTACCCTGCCCCTACGTCAGTCCAAAAATATGTGGCTGGAAAACGAATACTGAACATGTCTGTAGGACAGAGCATCCATCCCACATTTCTGAGTATTTTTAAAAACAGCATTACATAATCTGCAAAAAAATCCCTGTAAATGCAGATGTATGTCTGCATTATATATTCTCTTTACAATGCCTGAAAACAAAATACACCTAAGCTGAGTTCTACTATTCAATATAGTAATTTATCTTTTTAAATGTAGGCCACATAAACACACATGATCCAGTAAGTACGCACTCCAGTTCATTATCTAAATTGTTTCAAAACTGTATTTCAATCATATCAAGCTGGGATTTCATATAACACAAAAGCAGGAAGGAGAGGTGCTTTTTGCAGGCAGAGTGGTGGAGATTAAAGCATTCCAGGTAAACAGGGATAACTAAGTAGTTGAATACCAAGGTTAGAGCAGAGAAATGGTAGCAGTAGGGTAGCAAATACTGGAGATTTGCGTAATCTACAAGAGTAAATCAATCAAGAAAAACAGATGAAAACTGTATCATCAAAACTGTTCTATATAACAGTACTGAGGGGGCTCCTCATTATCCCCAGGGCTAATAATATATATTTCCACCCTTGTGTCGTAAGATGGCAGCCATTCAGTCTGTGGGTGGGACACCAGCCTCCCTGAAATGAATGGAAGTGGCAGGTGCCTTTATTGGCTATGTTTGAGGAAATGGTCGCACAAGTGTCGCCCGCNTGACACCAGTGCTGCCAGAAATTATGAGCAGGGGGATATTAGAGCATTCAGATAGAGGAAAATTAATATGTCAGTCCCTTCTTGTTTTACTGCAAGAAATAAAAATACTTCAACATTGTGAGAAACAGAAGGAAAAAGTACGTATCAGAAAGACACTGATAAGATCCTCCACCTTTTAAGATTCTTCTCTTGAGACAGAGTGAAAAAACAAATAAATTTACCACTTAGAAGTTTTCTTCTGTCTGAGAAAATACCAATGTTTTGGGCCAAGGTCTGTGCCAGGGTAACTGCCATTAAGTCTGGCTTTCCAAACTAGAATAAACAAGCAAATCAGGAAAAATAATCAGTAACACACAGGTATCTCAGATTCAAGTGAAGCTTTTCTCATATCAAGGCAAAAAAAAGGCAAA
>VYZQ01028927.1:168836-210307 GCA_013400655.1 Mystacornis crossleyi
CGGAGCTGTGTAAATTAAGGGACTTCCGCTTCACATAGCTTTGTACAAAACTTCTGGTTGTGTTACAAATTCCTGACCAGTTCAGTGTTGCTGGTAAGAAAAGAGAGTTTCTCACAGCTTCACTTCCTGCTGTACCTAAACTGTACATTTTCTGCATGAGGTTCAAAAATAGGATTAAAAACCATGCTGATAGGAATTTGACACGGCTGCCATATCAGCAAAATCTTAAAACACAAAGCAGAGTTGCCCATCTGACAAGACATTGCCAGGCCTAAGTGATAATCTTAACCAGGAGTGGCAAATTACTGATAAGACAAACTAGGAAAACAAAGCATTTCTAACTGGTACTGTTGGGTAAATTGGGGACATAAATTTTCGTATGTGAGGTTTGCAGATATCTTTTCATGGAGCAACCTGGACAATCACAAGCTCTCTGCTTAAAAATGTTTTCATGGTTACACCAATGCACTTGAGGACTTTCTTTAGAAAACAGACCAAAAATAAATTAAGTCACACTCAAAGCTCCCTATTTATTGCTTAAAGACCTGCAGACTCTTGAGCTTGCAATGATGAGAAACTAAATCTTGAATCTTTTTTACAATGTTTTTGATTATGCTTTACGTATGTTAATTAGTTTAGACTGTGTTCTAGTGCCACACAACTGGATCTCAACCCGTCATTTTTGGTTTTATAACATGGGTAATGAAACTGGTAAAAATAACACTTTTCAATCAATAAAATAATATTTTACAGTATTTATATAGGGTCTCAGACAACTTTACCAGCAAATGTGATTGTTTTACTCACAGTCAGAAGTCAGTCATCTCTAGAGGGAAATGATGCAGCCATTACCATTAACACATTAACACACATTAACACAGCCTTATACTTCACAAGATGGATAAACCCACACAGGGTGCATTTCCAGTCAAGGACCCTCAGGCAAAAGAACAAGGCCAGTAAAATCACGGGGAATGTTGATAGCTGACTGAGCCTAGCAGATATTTTGAGGGAATATATTACCTTGAAAAAAATGTAATGAAGATTCATAAAATCATAGAATTATTTTGGTTGGAAAAGACTACTAAAATCGAGTCCAGCCATAAACCTAATACTGCCAAATCCCACTAAACCATGTTCCTAAGTGTCATATCTGCATATTTTTCATGTGACCTCAAAAGGACATCTGTTATGTATTATTTGAAAAACAGCACCTTTGATAACATATCGTTATCTAAGACCATGCCAGGGCATTGCAGATCTCAACAGAGATTGTGAGAAAAAACACAGTCTAGTAAATAAAAAGTCAAATGCTCTAAGTGTGCCAAGTCATCTGTCCAAGCTTTCCTTATTTAAAATCCTCATTATTCCTCAGACCATTGCAAAATACAGTACAATAAATTCTTTTCTGCAACAGCTTGTAGGATTTTTTTAATACCCAGGGAGCAAAAGTATGTATAAAGTACATTGCTATTGAACTGCGATATAATAGTGTGTGCTTTTACTATCACTGATACTGAGTAATCCCTATTACTTGAATTTTTTCCCTTTCTAACACTGATATTGAAGCTGGTGATCTATCCAGTTCATTCCTAATGCAGTGGAAATGCTGAGTGGGAATCTTACCTTACACACACACTCTTTTAAAGATAAGAGAAAAATCTTGGCTTCAAGGAAAATCTCCTTAGGCTGGTCAAATTGATGAATTATGAGAGTAGTAAGGAATATAAGAAATACAGATGACATACCCCACACAGTGGTTGCTACTGCTAATAATAATTTTGCTGTAGTACTTTCAAAAAATCAATCACAACAATACTATTAGCAATTAATTGCAAATATTATTTAAAGCAAAAAAGTCAAGTCAAGACAGCAGTCAGGCCTCTCCAGACTGGCAGGGAAGAGGAAGGACCAACCAAGCAGAGATACTGGTGGAGCTCTCATCCTCTAGGGCTGTGACTGCGCATGGAGGATGACTTACAGACAGAAATAAATTGAATAATCACAGACAAAGAAAAATGGTGTGTTTCCTAATGAGGATATAATATAATACATCTACCATAATTTTCACTACAAACATCAGAAACACCTTTTCAAATAATTTTACAAAAACAAGTATGGGCACGCGGAAGAGTAGACTGTGAATTAAAGTTTATTTCTCCTATATGGGATCCTAAACATAAAGTGATGGAAGATTAGCACCCTGTACCTCTTACCCACATTACAAATACTTTTATAATTGAGAAGACTAGCACTCTGCAATAGAAATTCCTTTTTAGCCTTTTCTACAATCCTGTGATTCTACTTCAATCTAAATGGTAAAGTGTTCCATTATGTCACATGCTGGGCTTTGTACAGCAAAGCCAGCAACTATTTATTTGTTATCTATAGTAAAATCAAAAGTGTAAAAGCATGTCTGGATTTTGTGTGGGAAAACAAATAAACAAACAAATAAACAAAACAAGACTGTGAAGCCTTAGTCTGACAGTTTTTTGAAAATCAAAAAGCTTTGATGGAGGTGAAACTGGGGCATTTACTTGCAATTAATCCCTTTTCATAATTTTAAAAGCAGAAAATAATTTTATTACAAAATCTTGAAAGCATAAAACTGCACTCTTAGGAAATCTTATAAAACAGCTTATAGATACCTAGTAAGTACCAGCGCTAGCAGTCTCTTAGTTTAACAGCCTGAGACAGAATATTTATTTTAAACTCAGCATTGGTTGCATTATTTCCAATCTTTCCAATTATATGTCCTCAAGAAAATGTGATAAAATACGCACTTTATTATTTGACCTTATGTTCAATAAATTGTTCTCATCACATGACCATCTCTGCAAGCACAGGTTGTAAGCACGGTACGTGTGTAAGGTGCGGGTACATAGGAAGTTTTGTGACACAGAAGTCAGTGTCTTGCACTACATGAGCCTTTTGTGCTCATGTCCCTCCATCCCAATGCTGCTTCTACCTCGTCTGGGAAATCATCACCACAGGACAGGAGGCACCAAGCTGGGACACTGTTTTGTTTAAATTCACAGATTCCTTTTTCAGAACTGAAATTAAGGCAACCCGATTGTAGCAATTTTCCTCTTTTTTTCCCCCGCTTTTCTCATTAGCTCCCTGAATGATTCTACTTTGCTTAACAACTGGCAAATCTGCACAAATTGTGCTCCAGGGATGGACCCATCTATGCACAGTACTCAGCACCCTAAGATCTCGGATCCAAACGTTACCATAGAACAAAGAGTAACAAGATGTAACAAGATGACCAAACATCTGTAACTCTCCTGAAGAAATTAGTCTGGAAGTGGTTTCTACCAAAATGTCACTGTCTATGAAGGACAGTTATATTTACCTAGGATATGTATTGTAGAGCAGGAAAACACAGCTGTAAAACTGGCAAATCAGTAAAACTTGACAGAATGGGGATATGTCATAAATACTGCAATTTTAGCTTCAATTAACAAGCTGACCTCTCAGATGAAAACCCATTTTTTTAACAAACCTTTCTCCCATCACACACAGTATGGGCATTCATCACTACAAGCACTTGAAACCACTTCTGCCTCCAAATTCATTTGCACTGAAATGCATGGCCCTCATCAAAGCCAGTACTGGGAAAGATGCTGATCGGACTGGAGAGGAGAGTCACGGAATAGCAACGACCTTTGGCAACTTCTTGTCTCCCAGGCTTTTGCTCACACCATGGCACTCACCCTGGATCTCAAAACAGGAAAAAGCCACGAAGAGTCATCAATCACCATCAAGATGGTGTTTATTTTCATCATCTCTAGGCTACCTCAGTCCTTTCCTCTCTACAACTAGTAGCACATAATCCAGCCCACAGACCACATGACTTGTTAAGAGAAACATGTATCACAACATGAAGGTCTAGGAGAGGTTTCATTCATTTGATTCAGGTGTTCTTCATCACTTCAGGTCCTTCTCCCGTGCTTTCACTGTTTCAAAACAGGTTTTTTTCAAAATGGGTTTTTTTCAGAGCTTTTTTTATTCAATTGGGAAAAAGGAGGTATACATAACGAAACAATATACTATAAGAAGATGATCTATCAAATACAATCAACAAATTTGGCCTTAGAATAAAACACTCAATAAGTCATGAATATTAAAAAATCATACCAGATGGCAGGTCGACTGAAGGAAATTCAAACAACTTGGATTTGTAAACAGAGTGGAAATGGAAGTCATCCTGAAATAGTAAATAATTGCCCTTATTAAACCAGGAAAAATCAATCCATCTCATGAGCATTAAACAGACAATTCCAAAGGTTCTTGTTACCCAACACATAAACCAGCGAACATGCAAGTTGCAAGGCACCACTACTCTATATTCTTCTTTTCCCAACTGCAGAGTGATGGCTCCTGGCACAGTTAATCACCTTTTATATGTGAGTACCTGAAACACAGTGGCTGAGCACACTTATTGCCAGGCCTAAACTAGGCTCCCAGAGCTGCTCGGGGAGTGTCAAATGAGAGTCACAGGAGCTGCAGAACTGGAGTCAAGGATGAACCAGGAGGAGAGGAATAAAACAAACCCAGAGAAGGAAGTGCCACAGAAGGGGACAGGGCACTCACAGCTTCTGTTGCTGGCTCCAAGGGGCCCTCCTCTGGTGCTGCATTGCTCTACAGCCAAGTGTTACAGAGCACACACATATAGACACACCATTGCCTCATTTTTGGAGGTCTGTTTTTTTCTGTGAAGATGTAGTCTCACACACAAGGTAAATGAGTTGGGAATGAGGGGATGACCCTTTGGTCCCACGGCCTTATGGCTGCTCTGTACCCATGGATGACTGTACCCAACAAACACAGGAGGACTACTGTAAGTTCTACTTACATCTGAAGTGTAGTTTTCATCTGGCTCAATAAGGTAAGTATGATTTCCATCATAGAACATCCCACTGTCAAGAGCAAGAAATGTAAGTACAGATTTAATAAGCAAATACTAATGCACCATGGAAGTAACTTCTTAAGGTTAATATACTTTAAAATTTTAAATATTTGGGAAAGGAAGAGTTAAAAATTGTTTCAGGAATTGAATGCAACTCTGGACCAATCTTTTGTTTCTGCACTTTAGAAAGAAAGATTTTCTCCTGTGGTGAAGCAGACTCTTCGTTCTTCCACAAACCTTCTCTACAACAGATATAAATACCACAAAATACCACTAATTTAACCAACTGAAAATCCAGTTCAAAGGCCCCACTCCCATGCAGGAGATATCTACCTGGACCAGAAAAATAAGGGACCAGTCTTTAGGAACACACACATTGGGAACATATACATAGCTTTCCCCAAATAAAAATGTTACTGAAATGAATTGAATTATCCTTAGGTTTTTATGGGGATTTTTATTAACTCTTTCCCAGGTGTTTCATTTAAATAAAGTGTTGATACAAATATTACTCTGTAAGAACAGAAAAACAAAGGTTATTTCTTATATCAATAGATTCTGATCGTAAACCAAACCAGAATATTTTTAAAATAATTTTGTCTTTACAGCAGTGGCATACACAGTTGGGATTAGGCTGTACCAGCATGTCCCTTTCAAAGGGACCCTACTAGGATGTTTAAGCTTGGCCCTAAATATGAGCTGTAAATTCAAGCTTGGAACACAGCACACAATAACAACAGCATGAAAGTGAGATTATTTATTTACTTACATTACTGTTAAAAACACCCAAGCCAAACAGGAATTACAAGCAACAAAAGCAGACACTTCTTTTTTCTTATGCAGCCTTTTTTTTAATCAGCAAAATTGACATCACAGAAGTAACCTGGGTTACTGACTGTATAACATATATGAAGTGTGAGCATAGCTACAATGTAAAGCTGCTTCAAATTACCTGCACCTATTCTTTAGAAATGAATACTGTCTATACAGTTTAAGCAAAATATTCTAGCACCTGCTGAAGCCTCTTTGCCTGGGAGTAAGATGAGACTGGGGAAGATGCTGTAGCTCTGTATCAGGCAAAACTTCCTTCCCTCTAATTGCAACTGTAGTTAAGCACAGTCCGCAGGTGGAAGCGCTGTCAGTGAAGAGCTTCGCGTGAGACTGCTGCTCCCAGCAGCAATGACCTCTGATCAAGTCACTCAGCAGTGACAAGAAGAATAGTCACAGCTGACCTACAGACCTGACCTGCCCACTCAAAGCACTCATGGCTCTTTTCCAACCAGCTACCACAGCCGAGTGTGCTCTGAACAAACCACACGCTCATGGGTGTGTTAAAGAGAAAGCAATAGCAAAACATTTCAAAAGCCTGCGTTTTGGTGGTGTGTGTTCTTCAGACAATCACATTTGCAGCCGTGAAAGTCGAATTCATAGCAGCGACGGCAGTTTTCACATTCTCCACCAGCCGGCAGCAAGATCCCAGCGTGCCCGCTGCCTGTGCCCTCGCCTCGCAGCCCGGGCTGCAAGTCGTGCCTCACTACAGCTCGCTTATATCCCAGCAACCGCTGGCGTTTGCATTCTAAGTCTTTCCTGTGTTAACTCAGAGGAAACCGTGGTGACTGCATATCCCACAGAAAACAAACAAAACAAAAATCCAAGCAAAATGGCTTGCTCGAAGTTAAGGTTGGAGAGATACATTTGTCATTAGCCAGGTCATTAGGAAGGCATCCATAATTTCAGGTATTCTGTCAGGCAGTCATGTGATCAATTTAACTAATAAAAGGAAGGACACAAAGATATTACCAACAGAAGAAGTCATAACTTATGATTAAAAAAACCCAACATTTTTTGACATGTATGAAAAATTGTGCTGTTACTGGCTGAGATCTAAAGGTACTAATACACAAACAAGGAGACTGGAATGACCTTTAGAAATATGAAGCTTGTTATTCTCTTAAAGGCATCTGTTCTGTCTTATGTATTTCCTAAAATTCGTGAAAGCAAAGCTCCTGCTCTGCAGACCTTACAAAAGACAACTCTCCCCAGCCACTCATATCCCAGCAAGATGCTCCAAACTGTAATTGAAGCTAAGGAGCTCTGATTGCCAGTGTGAGTTCCTAGTAATTACTTATCATTTAAAATCGACTATGTAGGAGCTAGCTGTAGTGATGGAAATGCAGTGTCAGAGAATGTGAGTTTAATACAGCTCAGGAAACATTACTTTCTCATACTGGATGCTTGAAATACCAGCCTGATTAGAATAACCCTGGGTGAAGGAATTCAGCTGAAACGTTATTATATCAGGGGGAAAAAATGGTGGGGGAAGGAGACTGGGAGATACCTCTCAAGAGAGAGCTGAATTATACAATGAAAAGAATGCATCATTCATCACGTAACTTCAGAAGGGACCAGTTTGGATATCAGGCCATTTAAGAATATAGAGCAGCAGAACAGTCAGTTTTAAGCAGAAACCCACAAAAAGAGGGCAGGGAAAGACATATGCAGGCTCTCCTTCCTGCTTTTTCTCCTAGGAGTTAGCAGGGGCCAAGACCTAATGGATCACTGCTAATGGAAGCCATGCAGTGGCTCAGGATGCATTAGGAAGCTACTATTTTTAGGCTCACTGTCCATACTTCAAATTGGGCTCAAGTTTCTTGAGCTGCACAGCTGTAAATCAGACAAGTGCAAGGATGACAAGTCTGCTGCATGCATTCCCCCCTTCATAACAAAGAACATACAACCATAAAAGAAAGACACTATTCAAATAAAAGTACTTATATGACTGATACCAGAACTATAAAATAGTTGTAGACAGACAATAGGCGAAGAAGGTTTCGATCAGATAAACCCTGCATCCACAGAAAAAGTTAAAGCTCACATGACCTCCTCACAGGCTCACTTGCTGCCATGACTTTGCAAGCTGGTGTCAGTATTGGAAGTGCTGAGATCCTCTAATTCCCAAATGCGACAGGCACTTGGTTGATCTGAAAACCTGACTAGCATCATTCAATAGTGCCAAAAGTAGACAGGTCCAAAAGCTGTACAATCCATATGCAGCTTCATGTTACCCTCAGTTGACAGAGGCTTTAATTATATTATCAGTAAAATTATGAAGTTCAAAGACAAATTATTGCACCCTCTTACACCTTTTCTTCTAGATTTTTCAAGACTTTACTATATCCAAGCTATTATCCCTTACAGACAGCTTAAGGTCAGAAATTCTGCAAAAATAAAGTGGATAGTGCAAGAAAATTCTAAACTGACATTTCCTTTTTAAAGAGACTAGAAAATAAATAGAATATACATCATTATAGCAACAACAAAAGAGCACAATTTCCAAATTATTCATTGGCATTGTTTTTATTCTTGCAGAGTTGGATGTTTTCAGCTACTTCTACTCTGCTATCTCTATAATAAATTATCTTAATACAATACCTGGCCACTGCCATAAGTCCTCAGTTTAGAAAAATAAAGGAAATTCTGAAGATTGTTGATTACTTAATATTGGTGACAAACTAGTAGGAAAATAAATAGCACTTATTTTACTATAAACAACTTGATTTTGCTTAGAAGAGTAATAAACAAAGGTCGGTAAAAACAAAATAGCAGACTTACTGTAATCCATGGCATGTTGACAAGGCAACAAATGATACAGGATTTCCTCGAATTTTTCCCTGATAGTAGCAATGTTCTCCTCCCTGAAATTGGAAATTGAGACTGTAAATCCATGGGACAGTATTCCACAGTATCACACTTCATCCTGTCAAAGACTGCTTTTTCATAAACACATCGGCAAGCCATTGACATGGCACCAGGAACTGACTATCACTGATAAGGGTGTTCATCCCATCTCCTTTGAGCCATGGTTTGGTACTTTGACAAACACCATCATCTTGACACTCTACACCAAACGGTGTATTTCACAATTTCAGTGGGAATTCCCTGACATCCTGAGATGGATTTCAGAGACAAATTACTCCAGAAGTGCTCTTCCTCATTGACTAGAAAAGGAGCTGGAAGCGGGGGCTTAGACTCAACATCTGCTCTGCACATGACTGCATCAGACAGGATGAACTCTGCTCTGAGGGTAAGGCAATTTCCTTCTTCTGAGGAGAAAGGTATGCTTACCAAATAATTATAATGCTTGATTGAAAAAAAAAAGACCGACTCAGAAGTAGTCACTAGTGCTCCAAAACTAATGGAAACTCTAAGAATAACTAAGGAATAACTAAAGGAATACAATGAAAATTAATATTTGCCTCTTCTCTTCTGCAAATAAAATTTATACCTTTCAAATAAAATCTAACAGTCTTTACTCAAAAAATCCCTGATGGTTTCACTGACAGGGATGTAAGCACTACTGCACATGCAAAAAAATGTAGTCAGTACTGCAAAATGTCTGTATTTGTATGCAAAATGAGAAAAATAATTCAAACATCCCTTAAATTCTCACTGCCATGTACTTTTCAGAAGAATTTACCTATTAGTGCCTCGTCAAATTCAGTTATGTTGTAATGCACTAACACTGGTTAAAGAACTATGAAGGAGATTTTCAGTGCCTTTTTTTAAAATAGTATTTATTTGCAAATACTTATTCCAGAAAATGAATGAATAATCTATCTAGCCTAATGTACCCAGCCCTGTGAATATTAACTACAGGGAGGGAAAGGCATTACAACTACAGCTTTTTCAGAAGCCAGTAGTCACTTGCAGGATGCATAGCACAGTCATTTTAGACATCTGACATTAAATGCTTTTGGATTTTATTTTTCAAATATTAAAAAAAATTAATCAAGATCAGGCTAAATGTAAGAAAATATGTAGGCTATGTTGGTAGTTTTGTGTTTTAATCAGGAAATCCTGCTCTGTTTTCTACAAGACACGGAAACTATTGTTGAAAGCAGCTACAATGTATGGGTGCCTCCAGTTTGAGGTGCACTCCTTAAGAGAGTGCAGGAGCCTGTTTGTTAGAGCATGGCTGCTCGCAGGGAAACAGACTTGATCTCAGCCCGATCAATGGAAATTGTTATTTGCACCTCAAGATCTTCTCTGTAGGACCCCAGGGCTCGCAGCGCAGAGCACCTGGGGCAGCTCCTGCTGCCACAACAGCAACAGCACCGTGGAGAAATGCAACCCCTGACCCCACACACTGCGACTCTGACTCTGCTTGCCAGGCTTGTTGCTTCACTCCGCAAGAGAATCCCTGCGCCATCTCTTCCATTAGAAGTGTTGCATCTTTTTTCCCCGCAATTTCTTTCAATTTCATTATTTCCACTCTTCCACATACCACTTTTTCCTTCCACTTGCTGCAGTGACTGCAGCCACCTCCACTGCCCATCCATCTTGGTGTCTTTGTCTTCGATGCAGACACAGAACACCTTCACCTCACCGACCGGCACAGTAACCACCATGCTGCCCACCATGGGCACCTCTCTGCTTGGATGTCTGAAGGGAAACTGGTGCCACATGTTTGACTCCCTGTCTCACGCTGGTAAGAAGGTCTGGGGCTGACTCACACCAGGCTGCAACAAGGCGTTTCTGGCAGCAGCTGTATAACCAACCACCCTTGGACCAGCATTTCTCAGGCCTGTCAAGAACTTGGGACACAGACCAAGTATCAGTGAAAAGGAGATTGTTTTAATTTCTGCTTTGTACTCACATACATATTAGCCACCAATATCCTAAATTAATTTGATTTCAGAGACACTATATCCTACTTTGTTTTTCCTGAAACCTTGGCTCATTTTCTCCATTTTATCCTCCTTTTCTACACCTATTTATTTCCTATATCTTGGCTATTTTATGCTCTCTTCACTCGAGATTTTGTTTCTTTCAGTCTGTAAGGTGTCCCCCGCAACAGGATCATGGGACTGCTTAAGACTTTCAGGTTCTTTTGGAATATATGAAGTAAACAAAGAGACCCCAGTAAGCAAATAACAAAATTAAAAATCAAACTATGTGGATGATCTAAAACCTTATGAGCAATAAAATACTTTCTAAAGAGAATTCTTGAAGTAGTATTGCTGTAAAAGATATAACTGGAATAAGTGCATGAATGTGGGAATAATACTGAAAAGACTATCAGTAGGGAGTTGTACAGACTTCTAGCTGTGGAAGGAATTTGGAGTAATTACACAAATTGGTTTGTTCTCAGAAAATGTAGTTAATATGTACCAGAAATAGAATCCCAGGCTCCGTTAGTTTGCAAAACCACGTCTTTGCAACTAGAAGGAACATTTTTTCATAAGAATCCAGTCTGTGGCCCAAAAGTGTGTTTTGATCTTCCTAATGAGAATCAAATAAATGCCCCATGACAGTACCTCCAAATTAATTTATTCTGTAATAAATCCATGGGAAAAAAATTATGCATACAGATCTAGAAAAGAAAAATATAAGAAAAACAGCTCTAATTTTTTTTCTGGGAAAAATAAAAGTCAGAAACACAAATTCTACTCTATTTGGTCAAATCAATTCAACTCAGTGATCTACTACAGTTCATGGTAATTCTGGTGGTGATACAAACACAACTCTGATCTCAGACTCAGGGACCAATTCTTATCACTACAAAACATTAATTTCTATATGCTAACATCTGAGAGGTATTTTTTATGTATGTACTAACGTTCCTATCATTATAATGTAAGTCACTTCAAACTTAAGTTAATAAAAGTAACTTAAGCTAATAAACTTTATTTTCACTTCTTTAAATGAAGATAGCTTTTTTGCAAGTACCTGGTGTATGAGGTTATCTGAGGTGGTTAGAGCATGGTGCTAATAACACCAAGGTTGTGGGTTTGATCCCTGTATGGGTACTTAATGCTACAAATTCTGAGAATAGAAGTGTTCAAGAAACCACTGGATGTGGCAGTCAGTGCTATGGTTTAGTTGGCATGGGGGTGTTCGGCCAAAGGTTGGACTAAATGAACTTGGAGGTCATTTCCAACGTTAATGAGTCTGTGATTCTGTGGTTCTGTACCGAGAGTCAGGACACATGAAGGGACTCTGCAGGTCAGGGGTTTTTTGGAGCACATGTACCTTTGGACAAGAAGTTTACTGTTGTTGCCTCACTATAGTGCTGAGGCTGAAATTGTGCTGGGTCTAACATGTACTAAAGCTGTTTTATAGCAGGTGCGGTAATAAAATACTGTGTAAGAGAAGAAATCACAGTATGTGGGAGGTCTAAGACCACCAAAAGACTAAACATAATCATCATATCTATCTTCTTTTACTCTGCTCTTGGAAACACTCCCTGAAGGACTGGGGCTGTCTCTCTTATGTACTGGTATCTGTAGCAGTGAGACAAAAGCTGAAAAAAAATCTTCATTTTTTTTCCCAAAAATATTCTGGTCCCATATGAAAATTAATACTTCCCTTAAGAGCTGAAATTAGCACCAACTACAGTTCAGTCCAGAACATCAAGGGTGTTTTGTGAAGAGTTATCAGCTTCCTGTAGCTAATAGAGCCTCTCTCTGTTCTCTCAAAAGCAGTAATTGCCCATCTCAGCAAATCAAACCTCCACACTGGCCTTTGCCAGCTGCTGGGGAAAGGTTCAGTGTAAGATGAGAGGAAATCAGACCGCTCTTCTAACATATGCCAGCCGTAAGTCTGAGCAGCACATTTACCCACTTCTCTAAAATTGAACCTGGTCACTGTAGAGTCTGTGAGAAGATTAGGCTAAATATCATCTCCTATGAGACAAGGTCAGCCTGGTGACCATGGCTGTGACACAAACCTGCAACACACACAGGCAGACACTCATGTCATATCCAAAGGCTGGCTAATGCTACAGCAGAGAGAAGTTCAACATTTTTGCCTCCACAAGGCACACAGCCACCGTTCATGCTGTGGTTTGCACCACTCAAGGCAAATTTTCTGCCAATGCCCATGGCACTCTGTTGTCCATTTCCTTGGATCAGTAATTTATCCTTCCTGCATGAACCTTCTTGACATGATGGGCAGCCTACTAGTGATGTCCAAGGGTAGTACAGAAAATACAGATTTTTAACAAGAAGTTTATTGATTCAGAGAGATTAAAATGTAATAACCTCCTACAAAAAAATAAAAAACCAAAAACCATGACCCCAAGGTCTATTAAAACAAGTTAATCATTATGACAGTCATCAGTTCATAAGATAATCTTCATCTTGATGCTTAAGTTGGATAATTACAGCAAAATGCTGAATTAGGGCTATGTGCCCTGTGAACTGCTACAGCTCATCTCTAACCAGATGCAACCCTTTTGCCCTTTTCCTGCAACCTGTCCGGTACATAGTGTGGCAAAGATAATGGAAATGATAAGACACAATGTCAGAAATGCAAGTAAAATCCACCCCCATTTTTATCCTTTAAGATAGTTTGTCCCTACTTTGAGAGGCACCAGCTGCCGAGCAGACACAAGAAAGATGAAAAACACGTTAACCAATATTCATAATAAAGGGTGAAATAAGTAAAGCGAAAGAACAGCCCTGACAGTCATTAATGGTTGTAGTTCACTCTTTTCTGCAGAGTGCAGAAAGCATCTGCTGACCATACACTGGCAGGGTTTGTTATTTGCCTCAGAGACACTATGACCTTCCCACGGGAGGAAAATAGGGATGCACACTCGTCTGCTTTCTACACTGGATCTCCAAGTAAGCCATTTTCTGCAATTAAAAGATGTGCTGGCCAGTAAAACTCATGCAACAGTCAGGCACTGACCTTAAAATTAATAACCTTCCTTCTCCTACATATTCCTATTTCAATGCTCTTTAATCCAAAGGAAAGGAGATTGCTGGTCTAATTCAAATCCTAGTAACATATCTCCCTCTTTCCTTGCAGCAGAAAGCTCCCAAAAGGCCAGCTAAGGCCCAAGCCACCATTCTGTGAATGCCAGATAATGATTAGCTGCCAGATAACGATTAGCTGTTTAAGGAGCTACCCATTTTGGGGCCACTAGTTATAAAAATTCATAACTAAGGCTGCATGAGCAACAGCAACATGAAAAGAAAATGCACCCTCGATCGCTGACTTCTACGACAGAAAACAACTTGTTATGAATGGGTTTCTATTTGTAAACAGAAAAGTCAAAATGGCACTTTGACCTGTGTAACTGCAATGAGAGAAAACATTTTTTAATTGACACATACTTCAGCAATTGGCAGGGGCCCTGCGGTCAGGCTGTGCTGAGCCCTGTGCTCAGCTTTTACTCAGCTCAGTAATAGCGCCAGCGACCTGGCACCACCTCTTTGCAGAGTAGTCACTGGACTGCAGATGCCTGAAAGCCAAATGTTCTGAAAATGTGAACGGTGCCCTCCCTCTGTAGGAGGATGGCTATCACACGTGCTCATATAACTCAGAGCCGGCATGGTGTAGTGACATTAGATTATAACGCTGTTTCAGATTCTGAAATCAGAGATATGGATTCCAAAATTAGGATAAGGCACAGCCGCTTCTAAGCCTTCTCCACAAAATGCCCATGTTTAAAGACTGTTGGCAGCACTCTTAACAAACACAAACACGCATGTATGTGACAGGATCCTGCGCACAGGCGACTCGCTCCAACTGTCACAGTGACTCACAGCAGGAGCCTTCAGCAGATGGCATGAGATATCAGCCCAGCTTCCTGGTTCAGAGGCCAAATGAGGCTTGTGTTTACTGCCCAGTAGCTATGAGAGAAGACGCTCCACGAACATAGCTACAGGGTGTGGACAGAGAGCTCGTGCCAACGCAACACCATCTGCTCTGGAAGCTGCCTTGGCATCTGCTTGGGAAACAGACTCTTGACTTGCCTTGACTTACCTTGGTGTTAGGGAAAATCATTTTTATTATCAGCTGCCAGACAAAGATGAGGCAGAGGAGAAGAGGTTACCTCTTCCTCCCTAATCTGTTGCTATCTTTAAGATAGCTCTCGTAGCAGTGGCTAGTGTCTCTTAGTCACGGCATACAAGTCACTTTAATGACAGTCGTTTTGCCCCATTCCTGCATGCCTGTTCCAGAGAAATGGAAGCAAACATTTTAAGGGACTGTATAAAAATTCTTTATAATCTACCCGTTCTAATCTGCCACTTCAATTCATCAGCCTACCCCAAGTCTGAAGCAAAGGTATAAGAATGTGATTTAGAAGATTACTATAAACACAACACAACACAACACCTACATGTATACCGATCAGTCAGCAGGACATAAAGCTCTGAGGAAAACAGAAAACAATACCACTCATATCATTATTGGCTCATTATTTCTGAATGACAGAATCTTCTCCTTAAGTGAAAATTCACAGAGCTTGAGGCTGTGTCTAGAAACATTAACCTACCGTTTATAATACAGCGCCAGTTTGGTATCCACAGGGAACAACAGACATGTCTAGGCAAAGCTATTTACAGAAGTCAAGATGAAGAAAGTGAAGATGTCAAGCTAAAGCACACTGAAGCCTTGCATGGAAGCACTCCTTTGGAAGCACAGCAGCTTCTGTTTGCTTAGCTTAATTCCCCCTCAAAGGGATCAAGTTAAAGCTAAAAAGATACTTTTATTTTTTAATAAGAGCATCTACAACGTGATTTTATGTTCTTTAATGTTATAGCTGTAATTAATTTCTCTTAGCCATACTCGGTCCTTGTATGGTCAGAGACTACAGAACACTTGGTTGCTGCCACTCTGGCGATGTTTGCTGCTTGTTGCAGCTCATGGAATATAACTCATGAGGTGCAGAAAGCCAGGCAAGGCTTTTCTGAAAGTTCAAGCTGTCCTCCTTCTGGAACAAGAGAAAATTGTGTCAGAGTACTCAAGAGGTGTCTCCTGATGGTCACACAGTTGCAGGACCTGTCACTTCAGCAGAACCACCCACCACCACTGGGGTCCACGTCCACAGTGAAATGTACTTTTTAAGCTCTGTAAGACTTCCACTTTCTGACAATTTTTTTCCCCTGCAGGACTAGTTAAACCCACAGAATTATTTTTTTTTATGTCACAAAGGAAAGGGAGACAAGATAATTGAACCTGCAAAATCCTACATGAATCATGATCTGGGATTCATTCTAGTGTAGTATATTCAAAACCATGACCTGGGAATGACTCCTAATAGGGAAAGCTGCTACTTTTAATTTTTTTCTCCTTGGTAGCAGGATGTACGTAGAAAGTAAGATAGTAATAGCAGGGAGATAATCAGATATTTTAAGAAAGCTATTGTAAATGTAAATTAAAAGCCTGCTGGATCATTAGGTCATGCAAATGCACTATATACGAGGGCTGATTATCTTGCCCTGGTATCCCCCAGAGGATACTGTGTTTTCGAAACCCCAAAGGGCTTGCTTCCAGAATTCAAACAATGCTACAACAGGAAAGCAAGATATTTCTCAACGCCTATTGACACAGTGTGAGAGCATGACACTACTGAAAAAAAAAAAAAATGTCCAGAGTAACTGAAAACACATGGAAATTAAAAAATTTTGTCAACTCTTTATCAAGACACAAACAGCAACATTAATTCCAGTCAAAACTTACAGGATATAGTAATTTGACTGGTATACTCTGAGACCGCAGTTTGCTTCCATCCTGCCATTTCGTTCCACTACTGCACTCTAATCTTCCCCTTCTTCTGAAACTTTCACTTTATAAACTTTCACTGTACAGTGAAAACACCTATAATTAGTCCCTAAGTGTAAGAAGTTGCCATTTTTTCTATTCAGTTTTTATTTATGCCATTGGTCAAAGATAGCTAGTTCTCCAGCTGATCCTTCTGTGCACTGTAATGCTTCTCAGTTTCGCACTGTTGGCAAATTTCATTAATATACGCATACTTTTTTTTTACGTAAGTCATTAATCTTAACATTTGATAAGAGCACTCTGAAGATCAACCTTGCAGGAACCCCCTGCTAAACTGTGTCCAACCCAGACTCCCCGTCAGGTCTTCTTCAGCAAGTTTACTGCTATCACTAAAAAGTAGATTATGGCCCAGATTTGTTAATAAGTTGCCACGAGGCAAACAGAGCTCTGTTGAGGGTGTAAGAGAGAGGAGATCTGACGACATTATGGGAACCTTCATCCAAAGTCCTCTCTCAAACAAGCTACAGGGAGATTTTCCTGATATTAACAGCTTCTCCAGTCTCTGGACACAGCCAAAAAAGCTCTGCCAGAAACAGGCATATAGAATTCCTGCATTATTTATGATTTGTTCCTTTTCAGTTTTCATCACCAGGTTGTGCAAGTTCCAGGTACGTGCACGCAGAGCTCCCCATCAGCCCCAGGCTCCAGCCTCCCAGGGCTGAGTCTCCCTGCACTCCCATCCCATCCTCTGCCAGCCCAACTGGCATTCTGCCTTTCAGGAGAAAATGTAATCCCTTACAGGAATTAGCATACACGCGTTTCTGGCAGCTGAAACACCTTCCTCTTTGGTTACAAAACAGTCAGTTACCAAAACCTGAAGAAAAATAAGAGATTCTTCTCAGACAGTGGATGCCCTAACTGGAAGTTGGTAGTAGAAGCACCTTGCTAAAAGACTGGAAACATAGTAGTCAATTATTAAAATGACCTGCTCACTGGTTAAGCGTGTATTCTGGCTGCACCACAAATTACTGTAGACTTATGATCAGTTCGTACCTGTGGAGATAACAATGAAATGTTGGAATGCTACTGAGGATAAGGTCTCATCAAACACAGGCACAGATGTGACACAGACACACACACTGCCCTCACCAAAGGACTGTACCTGAACAGCTCCTCGAGCAGACCAGACTTGAAGGAGAAAGTTGAACAGAAAAAGCAATACCTGCCATATCAAGGGTACACAGACTCCTCTGGTCTTTCAAGATTCTAAAATTTTTCTCCCTTATATATTATTTTCCTTAAAAAGGGCATTTAAAGAGCCCTAGAAATACACATCATGGAACACACTAGTCAAGGCTTTAAGCACAGCAAGGCAATGAAGAAGATTTTGCCCTCTTGTGCAGAAGCATTAAAATTGCTGTAAGCTACAGTAACAGGCATCTTGCACACACTACTAGTCAAACAATGCACACAACATAATGACTATTTTTGCAAGCTAACAGCTCTGCTTTGCTGTGCAATATTAAAATGCATTTGCCCCAAACCCCCCACTGGCCAAACTACAATGGATGGCCCCTCTGCTGGAGCCCCCACAGAGCAGCAGGCTGTGCTGGGGCACCCCAGCTGGACAGGACGGCTGTGGGCACTTTGAAGAAAGCCCAGTGGGCACGGTCTGAGCACCGCGGGGCCCAGCAGCACAGCTTGGGACACACAGCCACAGGCAATCCTAACCCACCAGACAAGCCTGGCCAAAGCTTCTCCGTTAATGCTACAACAGAGAAAAACAGTACCTAGCATCTGATATGTCCCCATTCGTGTCGCTCGATGCTATCGTATGAACATAATAACATAATAACATGAAGCAAAAAGCAGCGGTTTATGCTGTAAGCACTCTCACTGTAATTTTGTGCCCCTAATATACATGCTGTGTTTACACTACCACACTAAAGAATTTTAGACTTTAAGGACTGCCTATGAAATATAGTTCCTTCTAGTCATATTTAAATATGCCATCAAAAATTTCTGGTATTTATCTAACACATCTCTATCTGTGCAAGTTTTCTGACTGGGGATCTGAATTATTTTCATGGCCTAATTTTTGTCAGAAAGCAATTTTCTAGAAAGTCACAGAATTGTCCAATGCTTGGGGGGAATACAAGCAGAAATATTTATTTCTACACATTCTGAAGAGGAAAACTGAAACATTTTATTGAGAAAATATCACTGAATAGATATCAGTTGTTCCTTCTGAGGGTGAAAAACCCAGAAATGTGAATTACTCAGCACTATAGCTGTTTTTTGCCTTTCATCTCACTGACAGCATCAGTGACAGAATGACAGCCAAAAAAAGAGGGAGAGAGAGAGATAAAAGGACACACAGATATACTGCAACAACATTAGGTATACACACAGGTTGAGTATTGATGCACAGCTATGAGCATAGGATGATCTGGAATGACACAATCAGGAAAAGGCAATGCCAAGAAGGGTTTTTCTCTTTCTTATAAATTGATTATTCTCTTTGCTACCAGAGGAAATTTAGGCCAACACTGCTGCTTTCCCAGTAGAGACATGATTTACAGTAAAGGAGGATGTGGGGGGAAACACGGAAATAATTCAAACATCTACCTCCTTTTGTTTTTCTTAGGCATTGCACACTGCTTCTGGTTTAATAAGAATGTCTTGGATGCTGCCTAACTGTGCCAAATTAACGAGCCTCTCCTCTGCAGCAGCTAAATGCTGGCACCCTGCAAAAACATGTGGAACATGTCCCACCTTCACAATGGTCTAATGTATTAATGATTACGCAGAAATCAAATATCATGCAACTTCTTCTTATGATGAAAATGTATGTTAAGCTAAGGACTCTTCTCCCTTTTCCCTCCCAGTAAAAATCCCTTTGCTACTTAAAAGTGGTATTTTTTATGGTATGAACGTTTCCCCCTTCCCTGGCCCCCCTCTCATCTTCAAAGCATCCTCAGTAATGGCAGAAGATCCATACGTATTTACAGCACAGGAAGTTGTATGGGGAGGGAAGGAGAGTGGGAGGAGTAGCAAAAGTAGTTATCAACTCCACACAGCGCGTATGAGCCAAGGCAGGATCCGCTTCCCAGACACATTCATGCCTGTAACGCTCCCAAACTGCTGAGTGTACGTACAGCTGCCTTCACACAGTGGCTCAGAGCTCCTGCCTTCTCCTCTGTTGCTGATGGCACAACAGCAGCACTGATGATTTGCACGTCTGTGCAGTCTTCTTGCACAGAGAAATGCAAGGGAGAATACGTACGCATTTTAAAATACACTTCTCCAGTAAGAAGGCCAAGAACAGAGGAGGAGAGGAGGCCATTTTGCTGTATAAACAGGCTTGCTTGAAGCCTGCAGCTGGCAGTAGATAGCAGATGGACATTTTTTTTCTGTCACTGGTTCTCCCACCAAAGCAGCAAGAGAGATGTTGCCAGGCCGCCTCTGTCTCTGCCTACAGCCCAAGACAAATTGCACAGAGGTGGGTGAAGAGCAGCATGTTGAAGCAACTGATAGAAACCTGGCTCCTTCCTGAAATACCTCTTCAGCTTCTGCTTAAGAATATGCTGCATAGCAGAGTGCATATTTTGTGATTTATTCATAAGTTGCACCCTTTTACTAGCTATTTTTAAATAAGTATCTAAGCAATCTGCACAATGCCTAAAATCTAGTATAATAATTATGTTACCAGTTATGGTAAACAATTCCATAGTAATTGAAGGTAATAATCACCATCATGGAAATTTCTTGTAGTTGCAGTAAGATTTTCAAAACACTTGATGTAAAACCAAAGCTCAGTTTCTCAAATGCAAAACTGATACTGCCAGTCTTTTCCGAAACTGTTCAACAGACAGAGCTCTCCAATGCACTTACAGATCCTCTGAAAAATACTGACCGGCCAGAGGGAACCAGATTTATTTTTAAACAGCTACTGAGTACTGAAATCAGTCTCACTCAGTGTCTGGTATTAAAAGAGCACTTGGTAGCCTGCACTTTTCCAAAAATCTTCTGGTATCTGAACTTTTTTGAAGATGTTCCCATGACTGTGGTCACCAGGCTCTTCTGACATAATTGTCACAGCAGCTGCTTTCCTCACGGCCAATCCCACACACTCAGATGCAACAAAACAAGCAAAAACTTTACATCCTCTTTCCTAGTGTGCTTCCATACGACTGCTGCCTGCAGAACTCCTGGAGCAGTGGAATAGTAGGGGGCAGAAGAGCCCACCCGTACAGCCCGGCCACCCCTGCCCCCCTGCCCACAGATCCGCAATGTACGAGGCAGCATGGCGAGGGAAACTCACCACTCGAGCAGCAACCCCACTCCTTTGCAGGACAGTCTTTGCAGCCCCTTTCACTCCCAGTTCAACTCACCTCAAGTATCAAGCTCAGTGCAGCAATGACAGTTCTCTACTTAAAGCAGATTTGAGAATACTGAACAAGGCAGTGATAGCCATTCCTGAAGGTATACCCTGACCCTGGCTCAGCATCTAAATGAAGGGGAAATAATCTCTGAGACCCTTGAGGCTGGGAGCTGTTTTGCCCAGAACGTTTTCTGACCCTTCCTCTGAAAGACCTGATCCTCCCATCACTTCCCCATTCAATTAAACGGTACTTAGATACAAAGAGCCACTGATTTCAAACATTTCCTTGCTTGATTAAGGCTTGCTCATCAGGAACAATTCAGTGATGGGGCTTGGATGGATTAACTTAGCTAACTTGCATATACACCTTAATGCAGACAAATGGGTTGTTTTGTTCTTATTAATATCAGCTATTATCTTTATTTCTGCTTTGACTCATATTCTGAATCTCAGTCAAGCAAGACTTCTTGACTGCACAGCAGAGCTGAGAAATTAGTCCTTACAATTTAATGGAACACCTATGTGTTTGCCTCAGTCTGATAATGTATGCAGACCATTATCTTGATAATAGTGGAAGAGCAGGCTTCTGTCTGCAAATGACAGGGGGGACAAACCAAAGGAAACATGCATCTTCAGCTATCCAGTGGCTAAAGGACTGCTTTGCCCATTTCCATTTCCACTTTCACCCTGCCGAGATTAATGCATTTGTTTCAAAGTATTTAGATGATCTCAGATTTAGTAAAGCATTTTTGAGGATTTCTTTTAATAAAATGCAAACTTTGAACAAAATTTTACCTAGTATTTATCTGATAGACAAATTTAGAATTTCCATTTTGTACCACATACAACACATATCTGCACGCTCTATGTAACCTACAGCAATTGATACAAAAAGGATAGCTGACATCTACAAAGTAAGTCCTAACAAGTAGAGAGGTTCTCAAGAAAAATCTACAATATTGCATGCAAACAACAAAACTCTTCTGCAAAGGCTGTGGGACATTTCATACAAGACAACAGCAACAAATAGCATCTTGTAGTCACCATGCCAACAAACATACAAAGAAACCCACAACTGGTGAGTAGATATTTGGAAATATAAAATAAATATTGCTATTCTCAAATTTACAAATAAGCTCATAACAAACCAACGAACTTTGGGTTTAGTACAATGAGAAAAGGCTATCTACCAAAACAAAAAGATTTTCTTCAATAGGCATCAAAAGTAAAGTATATTTACAAATAAAAAAGAACTACTACGTATACACTTTTCATGGATATCATTTTGATATAAACATTAATTAACTAAATTTAACAATGGAGTTTATTTGCCTTGTTTAAAGCTGAAAGTTAGAAAACATGAAACATGCTTGCCTCAGAATAGTAAAACAAATCACTTGAAAAATCAGTTGTGTCTCCGTTCACAAAAATATGTGAGTTTGCATTAACATCAAAAGCCAAGCAAATTAAAAAAGAAAAGCATAAAAAGGAAATTCTTACTTTAACTTCCACTGTCTTCCCACCTTGCTCGATATGCCTCTCAAGATATTCAGAAGACAGCAGGTCACTGCAAGAAGAAGAGATAAAGAACCATAAGCCTTGTGCACGTGTTCTTATACTCCCTCTCACCACGCACTGATTAAACATTTACATTTGAAAAGGGCAAAACCTGCAGGGTACTTTTCCTAAAATGTTCATAAAAATCACTGAAACAACCACCTCCAATGGAGTTACACAGGGCATGGGATACACTGATTTTTAACAGCAGAAGGTGGGACAAGGAAAACTGAGGGGAGTTTCTTCACGGAAGGTTCAAAACCAACCACTGACACGAATTGTAATTCAAGAGACTTTTCTTTTTGCTGTTAAGAGAAAACAGCGCTGAAGTTAGGTGAACTTCAAAAAAAGCAAAAAAAGCAGAAGGATGGGAAACCAGTTGGAATCTGAGGGAAAACAGCAGCTGTGTTGGCAGGCTTCAAAGGACACGATGGCACAACAGTGACATGACCTTGTAACACCAACGTGGTGAGCTCAGGTCCATGCTGCACAGGCAGGCAAAGCTGTAGGTCCCAGGAGCTGCAGCCCAGGGAGGCTCACAGAGCAGATGTACACACTCCCTGGGAGCCCTGGAGCTTTAGCAATGCCAGAGGAAAAGGCTCTGGGCAATAGCAATCCCAGCCTCCAAGTATACAAGGACTTGGAACAAACACCAAGGAGAAAAAACAATCAGACCTGAGGCAAACATATATAAATTAAATGCAGGCTGTATTTACTAAGACACTCGTGTGCTAAACCAGTCAAATACTCCTCCTCATAGTTATTTTCTAGTCAGGCAAACCACAGAATCACAGAATTGGTAAAATTGGAAGAGACCACATTATCTACATCATAAATTTCATTAAGCATGTTCAAAGACTACAAAATTTTAAATCAGTATAGAGTCCTGCTATTGTCCCACCTCAGTGGCAATTAAGCTGGAGAAGATGAAGAATTGGTAAAGAAAACCTGACAAGAGGCAGGTTGGCCACTGGGGCAGGAGGCAGTGAGTACACACCTGCTCGGCAGAAGACGCAAAAATTGAGTATTTCTCCTTCAAACAGCAGAACA
Source organism: Mystacornis crossleyi (assembly GCA_013400655.1). NCBI lineage: Eukaryota > Metazoa > Chordata > Aves > Passeriformes > Timaliidae > Mystacornis > Mystacornis crossleyi. The sequence continues at coordinate 192,257 of VYZQ01028927.1, forward strand.
CTTGAGCTTAGACATGAACTGACCTGCTGAGAGAGTGCAGGAACAGCAGAGCAGCACCCAGGGCAGTGGCTGCTCAGCTTTCCAGAGCTTCGCCCTGGCCAAACAGGTAGCAGGACCATGGAGGTTTTTGCTCACAGAGACATCGGTGACTGCCCTGAGTGAGCCTCAAGCAGGACAAAGTTGGAAGTATGGGTCCTCCAATATCAGCCCTAAAAACTGCCAGCTTCGTATTTGCATAAATTACCCAGGCACAAAACCCAGGAGCATTCCAATGAAATATGCTGATAACATTAAATTGGAAAGCATGGAGAACAAAAGAGATTGAAAAAACTCCCATAGGAAAGACCGGAATGATCTTCAGGACTGGATATTAGAAATAGGATCAAATTCAATTGTAGAAACAGCAAATTTATGCACTTAAGGGCTGGAGGGAATTTCTATTACATTTTTTTGGAGGGCCTGGTTTATAAGGAAGAGACATGACCACACTTGTTTCTGGCAAAATGATTTGGCAGATCAATAGAATGTCTTCCTGGAAAGCACAACTGTCATCCCAGAATACGTCAAAGAAGATGTATTTGCAGTCAAACTGAGGTAAGATTAATATCACTACCCAAAGGAGACCTCTTTTCAAATACTGTAGACAGGTACTGGACAGCTTTGCTTACAAAGTTCCATTACCTGGAAACACAGAGAGGCTCTGGAAGTCTAGCAAAATATTGAGTTGTGAGAGAACGTGAATGCACCAGAGTTTACACACCAAGATATAAAAAAACTAATTAAGCTACAGAAGAGGCTGGCAGAACCTCAAATGGATAAGGATTGTCAATGAGTCAATGGAAATTGGATGTTAAAAAAATAAAAATACTTTGTATCTAAGTGTAAGGGAGAGAGGGAACAAAATGAGGGATGCTACCAAATTTCTGAATGGGAGCATCCATGGGACAACTGTCCATGGAGGTGGGGTTTCCCCAGTCTCAGTGAGTTCACAGCTGGTTGCTGCTGAAAGCAGGAAGTCTCAATGCCCCCTCAGGAGGAAGCACTGAACCTACCTTGTGTCAGCACAAACACTCATCAAAACACTCTTGGTGTCAGCACTGGCATTCATCAAGGGACACTCGGGAGAGTTCAACAAAACCATGGTTTTGCTGCCTTAGGTAACTGAAATCCCTTGAGAAGAGGTACAATAAGCTCCAGAGCTGATGCAAAGGAGGGAAGGAGCAGCTCTCAGTAAGGGTGAAAGAAAGAGTGAGTGACTCCCTTGGCCACTGCAGAACCAGCGTGAACCCCTTTAATTCTGGTCAGGCCCAATATCTATATTGCTGCTTTGCACAGCTGCCTGCAGGTGACCCATTACTGAGGAGCACCTAAAAGAGATGCTGTTGAGTTACTGATTACAATACTCTGATTCCTCTGAGAAGTGAATATCAAATATTTAGGATACTCATGCCCTGGGGGAAGCTCAAAGACTTCTGTAAGGTCTTGTATGCATTTTCCAGATTTAGAAATTTAGACAGATATTCTCTTAAAATGTATTTAAGCTTTAGTTTGCTGAAGTTAGTTACACAGTTTCCCAGCATTCACTATACTCTTTCAGCAAAAGTTTATGCTTCCACAAATTTAATAAAGATTCCTTTATAGCTTAGGGCTCTACTTTTACTTTTCGTTATTTCAGGGGGACTCAATTAAACTAATGTCCTCTTATCTGATGGACACAAAGGTTTTCGTGCCAAGAAAGATGCAAGCGATTATAAAATGTTAGATAGTAAAGTAAGGCTATAATACAAAGACAGATCAAACAGAATGGCTTTACTCAGGGAGACTTTACAGTTGTATTTGGAGAGATGACAAGGAGAAGCACAGGTTCTTCGCATGTAGGTCTGACAAAATTACTGCTTTTTAATAGATACTGCTGCTAATGCTTTAATGTTCTGGAAAATCGTATGTTATGTTCTCAAAAATCTGGAAATTGTGACTGGCATAAGAAAACAAAGACATTGATCATTCTCTGCCTTGTACAACACAAGAATTAGAAGGCAACAAAAGAGGTCAGTAAGCTCAAAACTAATTAAAAAGAACCTTTTCTGGCACATCTGCTGATTACAATGTGCAACATATTGCAGGAAAGCATGAACACTAGAGGTCTGTACTGGTTCAAGCTGGGAATGGACAAGTTAGTGGACGTAGCTGGGAGCTGCCAAACACACAGACACTGTACCTGACTCAGTGCTGGAGTCCTGGAAAAGGACTCTGGAGAAGCCTCATACATGCTTGCTCAGCTCTTCCACTTTCCCCTCACCATGGGCCCTGGGCTACTGGGACTGGGCAGTTGGCCAAGTGCCCCTCTGACCTGACCTGGGCTGCACTGCCTGCACCCTGGAATGTCCTGTTTCTGCTCCTGGTTACACAGGGTCCCATGGCATCCAGCTCCAGGGCTGCTGATGGTCAATCAGCTGCTCTTCCCCCACCCACCACCCCAGAGATGAACATACTCAGGCTGTTCAAGTTGTATTTACTTTCAAAGTAGGCCAAAAGAACAATTCCTGAACAGGTCCATCCATTTTGTCTTCCTGCTCGGTCCTTACTTTGAGGACAAAAGGGCTGGAAACAGCTGGGGAGTTGCTGGCATTTCCCCCCCTGCCCCAATCCCCACCCCAAGGTCTTTCACAAGTGCCTTGATTCCCAAAATGAACCTGTCTGGAAGGCAAACACCAGGGGGACACCAGCCTGCCCAGCTCCTTGGGACTGAGTCCACAGCTTGCAAACAGACCACACATCTGAAATGTAGAGAAATTTTTAAAGCCTATCCTAAGTAACAAGGCAGGATACGTCTGGGAATAGTTTATCAGTATAAAACCCCATAAATGAAGCCATGTTATGCTTTATTATTATGATTCACAGCACTAAAAATACCATAAAAAACACAACACTTTTGCAGACCCAGTACTCAATGCTATTAAAAACTAAGCTACAACCTAACTGTTATACTCAATCTTGAAAACTCAGGCCAAAAGATATCACCTCATAGGTGGAATAATGTTTTGTCTGCAGTAACAGTACAGGCTCATAACTGCATAATTTTAATAGAAGTCCTTACTTTAAAAGAAACAAAAATCTAGATTAAAATACTTGTGAAACATGATTAAAATTATTTAAGCAAGATAAGACAATCAGCATTAAAATAATATGCATTTCAACATAAATAAATACACACTTTCCTATGGTAGAAATTAAACAGGAATAATTTAGCTAGCCTGCCAATCTATCCTAGAAACCATCTTTGTCAGCTTAAGTGGTAGTTTTACTATGAATTATAAAGAAAACTGGCATGTGAAATAAAAAAAAAGAACAAAACAGATTGGGAAAAAAATCTTAGAAACACAAGGGATGGAGAAAATTACAGAGAAAAACCACCAACACTATAATTGCCAATACTGCAGAATGAGATTTTCAGAAACATGTGCTGAGGCATTGGTACAAAATTTTTGAAAAGGCATGGCAAAAACCTGCATGTGTTAAGACCTAAAAATAAAACATTTCACAGAAAAAAAGCACATGTGATCTGTTGCTTTTACAAGGAAAAAATCTGTTAGGCTAATAATGGCAATTCTGTTTCCAGAGGTCCGTTATTTTAGTGTACACAAATTAAGTAGTGTCATTTTGTTTACAGCAGCAGCATTTTTGAAGCATTATCTCAAGTCCATATGAGCCTATCCCATACAGACTCAATAGCATAAGGGCGAGAACAAAAAAATGAGCAAGCTCCTCTTTGCTCTTCCAACTTTCCCAGTCACAAGAGTACACAAGAGGCAGAAGCTGGGGAAATTTTATTACAGAATACGTCCCCAACTAAGGAAAATATCCTTCTCCAAGCTGATGCATATGCATGCACTTAAATTCTACCTTGAATCAACTGTAGCACTGATATATGAGGTCTACCAAAATGAAGTTGGGATTGGGAACCCAGGAAAACAGATCAGCTTTGGATATAGATGGGTTCCCCAGCAGAAAGAGGCTGCTCCAGGAAGAAAAAGAAGTTTAAAAAAAAAGTGGTGGCAAGAGAAAAGAGGACAGAGCAGGTCAAGTGTTTAAAGAAACAGAAAGAACAAAGAAGAAATTACAAAGCAATTTTAGTCAAAAGAAGAAAAAATAGAGGTGAGTAAAGATTTTTGAAAAAGGAAGAGGTTTCCATTTGAATATGAAATGGAGAAAAACCTGGGAATTATCCCTGTAAATTTAATAAAAACTTTCACTTTCAAACAGAGAAGGAAAATGCATATCACCAGCTTCTGAAAAAAAATTAACTCTCCAGATTTAAGAGACTGAAAAGCCTAACAGTTATGGAAGAAAAAGAGCAGATTACAGGGTTCTCTTTAGAGGCTATAGGAAGAAATACAAAGTTAAGAAAGGTAGAAATAAAGGGAGTTCATAGTCATAGTACTATAATGTATCTTCATCAGCATCAGTGTTATAAATAAAAGAAATTACTGGCTTCATGATATCTGATATAATTGTTGTGTCTCCTTGAAAACTGTAGGCATTCTTTATCATTTATTCACCCTGATTTGTCTCCGCATTTCCCCAATATGTACACCTGGAATTTCAGACTAAAGATGGTGCCAGACAAGGACATCAAACAAGAGATCTGAGGTAAGATGCATTACTAAAAAGGAAGACAGGGTTTTAGTTGAAATAAGCAGAAAGGTCTGGATGGGTTGAATGCCAGCAGGAAATTATCAACAGACATATGGAGGCCTTCAAGAGAAAAAAACAGGTTCAGGGAAATGATGGAGACACTGATAAGAGATAGATGCCATATCAGCTGCATGATTAATGCTAGCCCATGTGGCAGAGCAAGCTGTGAGAAGGAAGCCTCCTGCAACATCATGGTTGAGAGGGCTGCAGTAAAAGGAATGGGCACTGTCGGGGTACCAGGCCCATGCCAATGAGGAAGCTTCCCACAAAATGAAGTATTTTTCCCCAGTGGTGTACATCCTCTACAATATTAACAGGAATAATAGATAAGGAAGGAGTGGCTATCAGAAGACATTTTTAGTACAGCCCATCTTGTGCACCAAGGAAGATAAGGCAGGTTGATTATTGTAAAACAAGGAGCAAGAAAGTGGAAAACTGGATGAGAGGAAACAGAATGGATGTTTCTATCTGCCAGCCAGTAAGAGTACAAAGGAAAATTTGATTTACCTTGCATTACACTCTGGTCCTAAAACGTTTTCAGTATCAGCCATGAGCTAACTAAAATATACAGCAAGATAAACTCAAAAAAGCCCCTTAGCTGACAGATTTCTGTACCTCACTACATGGGACACTTTAATTCTCCTTTATCCTCATGCCTACCCAGAAACCTCCTCTCTGCTCATACATGATCTTTCTCTGCACTTCAGGGGGGATTAGCTACCTCCATTCTCCATGAAGCAATCTGCTTTAATAGCCACAGCTCTGAAACTTTCATCTCGTCCTGCCCATCAAAAGAATTGCTGAATTTCTTTTTATGTGGATGGTTAATTTAATTAATGACTGTATCTGTTAAGTTAGCCAAATGGACTAATCAATCAGAATTAGATAGCTTCTTGTAGATATGGCAGCAATTTCCAGTGTCTACTCAGAGGAAGGAAGAAAACAACTGAGAAAAACAGAGTCAGTTCTTGTCTGCACAAATTGAAGTTTCACCCCTTTTTAAAATATTCTTTCAGTATTTTTCTGTCCTTGTTGCAGCTAATATGAAAGGGAGAAAGGAGAAAGAAATTTCTTAATGTTTCTACTCCTACTAACTATTCAAGGCTTTCTTCAAAAAGAAATTAGGGACTTAAGAATGGGTTAAGTCCTCAAAAGATTATACAAAAATGCTGAGTCGTACCCATCCTCAGTCCTTTCCCGGAGCCTAATTTCACGTTTCACAAAATTACTCAGCTTGAATCTCTGATGATGTTTCTTCCCAATACTAGCATTTGCTCATTTTTTCTCCTCTCCAGGACTTCTCACTTAGATCCCGAATGCCATCTGACCTGAAAATGCACTTAGTCCCTTTATTCCTTAATAGCTACTTTGCCTGCAGGACAGGATAGTACCTGCCCTGCACCCACTGCAGACAGCGAACTGCAGAGCAACTCGGTTCACCTGAGCAGGGCCTCCACTCTGGCTTTAGAGAAGGAGGCTCACAGTTCTGGCTTACAAACAGCATGTGTTTCATTTCTGAACTGACTTCATTTCTTGATGGGAAAAGGTTTAAGCAGGTTGAAATCATTCTTCCTTAGTTTCCCCAAATTTCTACTACACACACGGCTCCTATTACTGGCATAAAAAAGGAGAGAGCACGCAATAGCTGCAAGGAGAACCTGTGAAGCAACAGCGACAGTTGGAAGGCTCAGGCCGGTGTCACCTACCCTGCTGGACATGTCTTGTGCACGTGAACTGCGCCTGAGGTACACCCACTGCCATTCTGTGGTGCCACTCTCCATCTGCAGTTACCACACCATGGATTTTTTGGCTCATCCTTTACAATCTTTGCAATTCAGTTTGAACTCCTCTATCTAAATGACCATATGGGCAATTCTATGAGAATGTAATGACAAACAGATACTGCTTGCATTTACCAGGGGGAAAACTTAAAGGCTTTATTTAATTTCTGCAGCTAGGAAAAGACATACTTACAAACTAACCATTTACTCGTATCACCACAAGTTTCTTACTATTATATTCTAAGGAAATCTGAATAATGCTCCCTACCCCAACAAACTAAGAGCAAAGCATAGCTAAAGTAGTTCTGAATTCATAATTTCAGCTTCTATTTTTTATGGCAACCTAAATATTAACAATAATTTGATTATATTTCTTGCATCAATATTAATATTTCCTAATACAAATAGTGAAATTGGCAAATGGCATCTGATATGATATATAATGAACAGAAGTTTTTATAAAATAAGGCCTTTTAAAATAGTATGAGGCACAAGCCCTGTAAAGGGCACAAATTCATCACGGCAGTTAATTCATGCTGCTGGTGATGGAGGGAAGATGATTATAGTCTTCTCTTTCTGACAACAGAGAGATTTAATCTAGTGTCCTAACAAGGAAGCTGCACACACACACAGAGCCATCCCAGTATCCATGGAAAGACACTGCTACTCAAGGTTCCACAGTGCTAAACGAGAGATTTTAACAAGTAGAAAGAGCAGACAGCAGGTGTTTGCAAGATTCTTGTCAGGCAGGAAAGCGAAACAGGATTTTTTTCTAGCTCTAAACTTCTGTTTTCACAGGCAGAGTTGAAAGCAGTCTGGGCAAGGTTCACTTTGCTCCTTACCCGGCTTTCCTGACGGTACTGATGGCATTATGAGTGTCAATAAAACCACACTCTTTTTTCTGTTGATGAATAATCTGCACCAGTATTTCTTCAAGCAATTCTTTTTTTTTCTTATAGAAATTTCAGAAATCGTATTAAAATGAGCAGGTATTTTTAGACCATGTTCATAATCTTACTACAAAGGAGTTTCCTCAATGACATTCTGCTCATATATTTGTTACTTATATGTCAGGATAGAAACAGTTAATTTTAGTATTTGAGAGGACAGTAAATTAATCAGAAAGAGAAAAGGAATGCACACAAGAAGCACAGGCTACACATTTTCCTGCATAAATGTACTGGTGTGGTCTAATCCTTTTTTTAATATGCCTCTTCATACAGTCAAGCTGTTTTATACCACATGGAAAATCATTTCCCAAATAAACTCACTTGTGATTTCAACCACATTTCAATCTAACTCTGTGTATTGTCCACAAATGCTATATGGAATGAGAAAAAAATGAAAAATTAAATGGGTAAGTATTATACATGGCCCTGGCATTACTTCATGCTATTTAAAACAAGCACACACATTTTGTACAGGACACTTGTATCATTTAGTGAATGGACTTCATTAAATATTTTTATTTGGTAGTTTCCCTCAAGATTTGCCCTCAAATTTTAGCTACTGAATACATGGTGTTGCCCTAGAGCAAATATACAAATTATTCCTGAACTCCTGAACATTTCCATGATGCTCTCTCAAAGTATTCACAAAACACAAATACTGAGTCCTCCACTTACTGCTCCTCGGGAGAGTTACCACTTCCCTCAGTACTAGAAAGCTGTAAAGTATCTGTTTGGATCGGGTGCCCAGTCTGAAACCTGACAGAGACATATATTGCAGAAACACAGTGTCTTTTTCATCTTAACACATTTCAGATGTGTCCTGCTCTGCGTTGCAGTCTGGACAACTGTGGAGCTCTTGAAGCTCTTCAGAGCTGATCCCAAGTGTCCTCCTCATGTTATACTGAAGAACAAGGAACTGTCAATACAGCAAATGGTGAAGGTTTCAATTTGGGGGACGTTTGTCCAGAGCCATGCAGAAAACCCCTGTCAAAGTGACCAGGCACCATCACTTGCTTTGCACACATGCAGTTTACAACCCAGGACCAGGCAAACTAGGGCTCTCCAGCAAATTGTCTCGTTGCCAGCACAGCCTTGCTTCACTCCCAGACTATTTTACACTGACAACAAACAGTGTATGATTACAGAAATAAAATAAAAAGCCTTAAGATGCAGAAAAAAAGGAATAAAAAGGGGCCAAATTATGCTCTGCCTCAGCTTCTGCCTTTCATCACCTTCTTTCAAACTCCCCACCACCGTACCCACCTCTCTCTCCCTGGTCACATTCCTACACCTGCTTTACTCCGCAGCCCATCACCCCTTCTTACCAATCATCATTTCCATGCCACGGCTTTCCACTTCTGCACGATGCCAAGAAAGACCAGAAAAGGAGTCAGTATTTCTTCAAGAGAGATACAGTTTGGCACTAACACTGAACATACCCATCCAAAAATGTGCACCCTCAATGACAGCAAAGCTTTCCCCTGCTGTGCTGTCATTTCTTTTATAAGCACTTAGGACGATCACCCCCTTAACACTCATGGTTACCTGCTGCTTGAACTTTGCATTTTATCCTGAATATTTGAAAGGTTGCGTGCCCCAAGAATCTTTTATACAGTAGTCACCAGGTATAATTTCTTCGAAACAGTGTGGATTTTCATGTATTTATGGAGTATTCACATAAATGGATTGAAAAAATACAGAGAAGTTTGGAGGTTTTGTTAATCTAGTGATTGCATCAACTGTTGAAGTACTTGAGATGTTTCAGTGAAAAAAAGACCAGAAGAAAATGGTTACCACTACTTTTATCTTTGTTCACAAAAGATTTTAACTTTAGAAAAGGGTATATACCTGAAAACAGGTATATGTTTCAACTTAAAACATTGAAAACCTTAAATCTAGAAACTATATTAGCTTCCAGAAACTATTCCGAAGATAATACGCTACAATTTCAAAAAGACAGAAACAGGCTTGAAACTCTAAAACATTGAAAAAGCCTCTTATTGGTAGAGGGGCTAAGGAAAAATGAGTCATAACATGACAAATATCTTCAGTGACAGGCAAATTAAAGAGCAAGAAGCTGAAACTACCTCCTGTAGCACTGTACTATATCTATTTTGATAAAGAAGGCCACTTTTAATAGCACAGATCATTGTGGGGATCAGAAGTCAAAGGTCTCACACTTCAGTTGTGGGTGAACCACCATTTTAGCCCTAAACTACACCAAAAAATTCAGTTGCACAGTTAAGAGAGACAAGGAAAGGAGTCTCTTGAAGAAGCAGGTTGCATTACTGGCAAAATATCTCAAAATATCCACACATGACAAATGACATGAAGGTTTGTGAAATAAAATTCACGGCACATATTAAAAATGAATGAAGAGTGGGAAGACAAGAATCCCTTAACCACCGAATCCTCAGGAGCCAGATTGTGAAACAACACTAATCACTTAACCACAGTCCAAGAAATTATCACAGCTCCCTCAAACTTACAATCATCAATTTTCATTTAGCATAGATAACTACAAGAGTACAGCTAGCTTCAGAGAGGCAAAAAAATCTATTTCCTAATGCTGTTCCAAGTCAAATCTGTCTGGCTTGCCAGATGGCTCTGGCATTGCTGATGACCCAGCAGGTTACTTTGCCCCTCTGTGTGTTACCTACCAGTAAATCATCCTCTCTAAACTCAAAAGGCTCTTCAATTTGAAGAAAGGATGGGGTGAGGATGGGGGAATATGATAGAGGCTTACAATACCATGTGAGCCATAGACAGAATTAATGCAAAGCTGTTATTCACCTAATTCCACATTCCACTTCCCCAGAATGGGGAAGTACTTGAAGAAATTAGAAGACCAATTTAAAACAGATCAAAGAAAATACTGTCACACAACAAGCTGTGAATCTCTGTATCACATTGCCACAGGAGGCTGCACAGACAAACGGTATCAGAAGGTATCTCTGAAAGGGACTGAAGTCACGGACAATGAGTTCATAAACACGTACTTTATAAAAGGCACACACAGGGATGTGCCTTCTGGCATCTCCAATCAAACAGTCATGGATGTTGGGGGGGTGAGTGGAATGGAACCTGAAAGTGGCCCAGCACACGTGCTCTTTCACAGCATTTCCCAGTGCCAAGACAGATGGACCATTAGTATGATGCAGTTTTACTTCTTTTGTGTTTAATCACTGTCACTGCTTCTTAGGATGAAATGAATACAGAGATTTGATATTTTAAAATTACTTTTTTATCCAAAGTAATTTTCTGAAACTGAGAGAAAATACATTTGTGCTTACAGAATACATATTATTTTCCCACATATTAGCACAGGATTGCTTTTAAATACATGGTTCATACGCACATCATGCAACCTACAATAGGTGTATAGAGCAACAGTGGCCAGCATCACCCTGCTGGCTGCATCCATTGCAGAGACTGCTCCATATCTGTAACTGGAGATCCACTTCTGTAAATGCAGCTATGTCAGTTCTCCATCTGCTGCTGCATGGATGGGACTACAATTCAATTCATACTGATAATCCCACATCACAGCTCTTGGAGGTTCAAATATCTCCCCCTTTTCTTATCATAGGTATCACATCCTTCCTGCCCTAAGACAAGCTTCATTCCTCTATATACAAAACTCCCCATAGTCACACCCCTCAAGACAACAAAACTGTATTAAGACCAGTTATGCTGGTAGGTGGCATAACTATGGCTGGTTTCTAAGCAGTAAGAAAGGGAACAGGATTAAATCCTTGACATTACTAGTGGTGATCGTATACCCACCTAAACTGGTGTGCTAATTGGTAAAAGAAGTTAAAAGTAAAATTATAAGGTTTGTAGCTGGTTCAGTCATGCAGCATTGGTAGAAGTTCTCATTTGAGTGACGCTCTGCTGCTACCATCCATTTCTTCTACACACACATGCGTGCATATACATATGCATATATATATCCAGTATATTCCTGGAGAAGCTGGAAGCCCACAGCTTGGACAGGAGCACTCTTTGCTGGGTTAAGAACTGGCTGGATGGCCAGGCCCAGAGAGTGGTGGTGAACGGTGCTGCATCCAGCCGGAAGCCAGTCACCAGTGGTGTCCCTCAGGGGTCTGTACTGGAGCCAGTTCTGTTCAGTATTTTTATTGACAACATGGATGTGGGAATTGAGTCTTTCATTAGTAAATTTGCAGATGACACTAAGCTGGGAGCATGTGTCGATCTGTTGGAAGGTAGGAGAGGTCTGCAGAGAGACCTGGATCGGTTGGATGGATGGGCAGAGCCCAACAGGACGAAGTTGAACAAGTGCAGGTGCCGAGTCCTGCACTTCGGCCACAACAACCCCCTGCAGCGTTATAGGCTGGGGACGGTGTGGCCGGACAGTGCCCAGGCAGAAAGGGCCCTGGGGGCACTGGTCAATAGCCGGCTGAACATGAGCCAGCAGTGTGCCCTGCTGGCCGAGAAGGCCAAGGGCATCCTGGCCTGTATCAGGAACAGTGTGGCCAGCAGGAGCAGGAGGTCATTCTTCCCCCTGTATTTGGCACTGGTGAGGCCACACCTTGAGTGCTGTGTCCAGTTCTGGGCCCCTCAGTTCAGTAAGGACGTTGAGACGCTTGAGCATGTCCAGAGGAGGGCAACGAGGCTGGTGAGGGGCTTGGAACACAAGCCCTACCAGGAACGACTGGGGGAGCTGGGGTTGTTTAGCCTGGAGAAAAGGAGACTCAGAGGTGACCTTATCGCTCTCTACAACTTCCTGAAAGGTGGCTGTAGTCAGGTGGGGCTTGACCTCTTTCACCAGATAGCAACTGACAGAACGAGAGGACACAGTCTCAAGCTGCACCAAGGGAAATTTACGTTGGATATTAGTAAAAAGTTTTTCACTGAAAGAGTGGTGAAGTACTGGAATGTCTGCCCGGGGAGGTCGTGTAATCACCATCCCTTGATGTGCTAAAAAACGATTGGGTGTGGCATTCAGTGCCGTGGTTTAGTTGAGGTGTTAGGGCATGGGTTGGACTCGATGATCTTAGAGGTCTCTTCCAACCTGGTGATTCTGTGATCCTTTATACATATACACACACAGAGCTCCTCTATACACTATATATCCAAATAAATTTATATAGGATAGAGTTCACATCCCTAGGAGGCATCTGCCAGCAATACACTATGTATGAGACATCCAATTTGCTTATTTGTTTTCTCTTGCTCCTTCATCACACCTTTTTCCTATCCCTTTATTCTCATCTTTCATGTCTTTGTCTCTTAAATCAGGACAAGTCCATAGCCTTGCTTGTAGAACTGTCTGTTTGGAGAATTCTAGCTCAAAATTCTAATGATTAGAAAATAGCAGACTATATTCTCTCTCTCTCGACTCAAAACCAAACCAAATTGTTTTATTCTAAATACCTACCCCTGTGTCTAATGTGCTAACAGACATTTTCAGCATTTGACATAATTTATTCAGTCATGCTCAAAAATAAACCACCTGTAACTTTTCATGCTGCCACCAAAACCATGGTTTAAATTTCAGAAGATACATATCCCAGGATGGAAACACTGGCAGGGTCAAAGCAGATCCAAGTACATCGAATTCTTCCCACAGAGTTTTAAATCTGAATCATCACCTCCTTACATCTCCAGAATGCTTACCTCAATGAAGCAGGCTTATGATTCCAGCAGAAACCAAAAATTTTCTTTTTTGTGATAATGCAAATCCTTATGACTATTTTGTCTTTTCCTGTAGCCTCTCATCTTTCAGCCATGATATGACTATAGGCAGAAACATTATACACCCATTTATAATGAGAATAGATTTCTAAGAACTATCTCATTTATTATTATCTATTAATCTTATCTATTTTTATCATGAAGTGTTCTCTCCAGGATGAAAAGGGTTGTCATACTAGAGTGTGCCAGTTCCAATCACTACTTTTCAAAGAACTAACCTCTTCATTTAGAGGTTATTACCTATTCCTTTTTCTTTTCCAGGACTGTCATATTTTCTGTAGGTCGGGCTGTGCACCTGGCTTTTCAGACCTCAGCATTCTTTGCAATCTGGCAACTATCTGGCATCAAACAGCTACATTTTGAACATGGCACACCATCACTACAGTGATGGTGCAAAATGCATCCTGTGGGAGCAGATGAAGTGTGCAATCAATTCCAGCAGATGCAGAAGTTAGAAGAAACACATTTCTACCATTTTAGCATATGCCTTTTTTGCCTTCAAAGGTCACCAAGTTAATGTCTTTTCCAAACAGCTGAATATAATCAAGATGAAAACTTAAGTCTGTTTAGAAAGAGTTAATTTTCACAAAGCAACTGCATAGCCAGCTTGTCCATTAAAAAAAAAAAATCTAAAAGTGCAGAACAGCTGCAGACACTTTTAAACACTATATAGAAGTGTGTTAGAAAGCCTTGAAAGAACAAAAGAACTTCCCTAAAGAGCACAGAATAGTATATTCCCCCTCAGAGCCTTTGACTCTAATCCTGAATGGTTCATACAGCACCTCATCACAAGGCCTCTAATAACCTCCTCAGCAAAGAGACAGGGGAGAGAGACCTCAGTGTCACTTCTGAAAGCCACCATTCCTCTTTGCAGTCCTGTCTTTTTGCTCACCCAAGGGTCCACTCGCAAATCCAGAAGTGAGGTGTGAAACACAGCTGGCTGATGGGGTCTGTGGCTGGGAGCACACCCAGCATCTGCAGAGCCATCCCCTCAGCCTGGTCACATGCAGATGGCTCTAGCTATGCTCTGCCTCTGAACATAAAGCTGCCTCTAATTAAAATTTTAATTCAGTGAATGATGAGTCTGATTTTGACCAAGCATTTTTACAAGAAACCTACTTTCAAATCTCCTGTCATCTTCGCTTGGCAATCTCAGTGATGTGCTCACACTGTTCTAACAAAAGAACTGCTCCAGCTCCTCACTTATCCTCATCCTGAGGAAACCCAGTGTCCTAAAGGAACCTCTGCAGCAGAACAAAGATATAGAAGGACTTTTTTTAAAGAGACAAGGAAACCATCCTTCCCTTTCTTCACTCTGCTGAGCCATGGGGAAACAGGGCAACCAGCTGGGAGGCCGGACCCTATGGGATGCCCTTCTCCACAACCAGCAGAGAGAAAGAGAAGTTGTTCACAAAGGCAAGACATTACCCTCCCACCAGCCTCCTGCCCTGACCACCCTCTGCAGGAGCCCACGCTCTCCCTGCTGGCTACAAATATCCTGGGAGATTTGCTTCCTAATTTAGGCATCTGAAAATCAGGCAGGGGAATACTCTGGGAATACAATCCAGCATCTCAGTGGAGAGTTCAAGAGCCTCTCACAACAGTGCTCATCAGTTCTTAGGGAACATCATGTGTGGTTTTGACAACATTAATTCAGATAAAGGGCACCACAGTTTATACCTACAGCTCACACTGACAAGCACACGTTCAAGACTGTTTTCTCCTCTTCAGTACAAAAATGTATAAGGATATCCTTATTGTCATCCTTACTACATATTTATAGAATCTTGCTCAGTACTTTAAATTATTTATATTTCTAAAAATAATTCTCCTAACATGTCATGTGTTGCTTATAATAAAAGCTGGATTTAAGACTCAAGTTCCAGAGTGCAATGAATTTGATAAGCAATCATCAGGGAGGCTAATATGGCTTGAAGAGCAAGAAAAAGCCTTCCAAAAGCTCCACATAATATTGTAGAATTTAATTCTGATCTAAACTATAAATTAAATCTAACCAACCTCCAAGGATGCTAATGGTTTTTAAGTTAGAAAACATACAGGGTTATAAATATTTTTATAAACCCAGACCTTTTTTCCCCTCAAAAAAACAGAGCCAGATATATTTACAATTCTACAACCAATTAATGAGTTCTGTAATGCTTTTTCATGGGAATATTTTCAGTACATCTGGTAACACTGCTAGTACAACTGAAATCTGCAGCACTCTATCTTAGTATTTGGAGATGAGAATTAAACTGCAATTCAGAAAAACAAATATAGCTGTTTCTTAAATCACAAAGACATACACATTGATGAATATTTTCTTCCAAGCTTATTGACTCTGCATATAACTATCAGTGTTTGGGGAGGGATGATGTAATCTCAAACCCTGATTGCCATAATCAGAAACTTAGGAAAAAAGATAATTCAGAAATAAAGTGACTAAGTTTAAGGAATGCCTTCACAGGAATAAATGCATTCTCCCTTTACATTTGTTTTCCTTATGGACCAGCGATGTGTGAAAGTGGAATCAACTCTGCTCTATAGCAGTTAGAGAATTAGAGTGTAAGGACAGATAGCAAGACGCCTGAGACACCTCAGATACCCTGAAAACATATCTCTTAATTAGTGCTGGCCAGGAATTTCCAACAAATTGTGTTATACCAAAAAAGCTCCTCCAGCTTTTCTAGAGTGAAACCTTAATCCAAAATGTAACAGTTAAAACAAAATCTTTTTTTTTTTCTTTTTTTCTTTATTTTTTTTTCCCCCCCAAGAAATACCTCCATATAGCCAAAGAACCAACTCTGGACACACATTCAAAGTCCTGATTTGCTTGATTCAGATCAAGGACTATAACTGGAGTCTCTCTAAAAAGATGTGTAACCTAATCATTGCTCTTCAGACTACACTTGGATTGCAATCAATTCCATCATTTCCATTCTGTGGCATACAAGTGATTCATTGGACCAAAGGAAGCGAAAACAAGAGTAACTGGAAAATGCTGGCATATCTGAGATACAACAGGCTTTGCTTTAAGTCTCCTGGACTTACTGTCAGTTCTCTTCCCTCGTTGTTCCCAAATTGACATCTTCACTCAAGAACTTACACATGAGATATTTTGAGCTGCTAAGCGTTCATTATATCCATTAACAATGCACTTTTGAAAACACAGAACTTTTTAAAATCAGTTCATTACCCAGAATATGCATTGTGCATTTCAGATGGATATTTTTGGCCAAAAATACGTAAGTGTTGAAACAGTCAAAATGAGAATACATACGTGTAAGGGAGCCCTAGAGATACACCCAAGTTTAAAGGAAACTTAGTTTGTGAGAAAACGTGGTTAAACCAGTGGTACATGGGGGATACATTGCAGAACACATTCCCGCTCTTCCAACATCTGTATCATCACCTTACTGAGTTCAGACTTCACACAGGTTTCGTATTTTGATTACGAGAACAGAGCAAAGATCTGCTACACCTTCTGCACTACAAGAAGTTCCCATCATCACTGAAATCTACTGACATTACACTTTCTTATGAAATATTTTAAGGGGAGACAATCTTAACAGAGCAGAACCCTTTTCTAAATACAACAGGCTTTCTCTTCATTAAGGTGTACAGTCTCTGGGGTATAGACAAATTTCTCATGGAGAATTCCAGCATTTTCAAAGCTTATGTGATTTTGGTACAATAAACCCTACAGCTTTTCATTGTGGACGATACAAAAAATAACACAGAAATTATCCAAATATATATGGGGTTTGGGTTTTGTACTGAATTTGAATTTAAAATCTCCTCAAACAGAACTCAATTTAACACCAGAAAAATGAGCAATCTCCTGAAATGCAATGATGCATTCTCTATAGTCTTAAGCCATATATACAAACAGTATAAAATTAACATTATTTAAACAAATTAAAAATAGAGTAGATGTGTTCTCCCTTACCTCAAACATCCTTTTATATAACATTTCACTTTTTAACAGTTTGCAGCCTAAAATTCTCTTTGAACTTCAATAATGCATTTGCAGAATTAATATATAATATCAGCAGGAAGCACACGTTAAGGACAAGGTGAAGAGAGAAAACGTTTTCATCTTAGAATGAGGTAACTGAGAAGCAGGAGATGAAGTAATGCTATTCTAGGTATTGCAAGCTGTTTAAGAAATTTTCTTAATGCACAGGATGATGATATTGTTCTGAGACATGACGTTTGTATTTCAGTCCATGTAATCTGAGCATGCACAAAGTGAAGCTGNTACTCCAGTTGTACTATAATAAAGTAGTATTACTTAGACTATCACGCCACCACCTCAAAAAGGTGATGAGACAAATAAACTAAAATTGCAAAAGACAAGAGCAGAGAGCAAATTCATTCAGTGTCCCAGAGGTGACCATATTCCTGAAGCCAAAGGAAGTCCCCTAAGCTATCTGACCAGTATTCTCCCTCCCCACTGTCTAAATAAAGCCCAAGTATTTAAAGGCTTTTTCCCACAGTATGATGACATAGTTCTGTGCAGTATCATAATTTTGTACCCCAAAATCCTTTCACTTCATTTTTCAGTCAATTTTAAAACACAGAAAGGACCATACAGTGAAAGTTCAGAAAGTTCAACTTTGTTACTATCTCTGCCATGCCTTAAATGGACCATAAATAGCACACAAGCTTTACACTTTTATCAGTTTAATTAGGAGTTTCCGCTCTCTAGTAGTAATTCAACACACAAATACCGGACCCCTTTGTCTAATGAGAAAGACTGTATTAACATATTTTTCCAAATCGGTACCCACCCCCCCCAAGCAATTCCTTTTTTAATCTTCAAAGATTCTTAAATAAGAGAAACACACCAAAATAGAATCTTATTCATCTTTTATAAATGAACAACTTGTTGTAATGAATTGGAA
>VYZQ01028929.1:0-24186 GCA_013400655.1 Mystacornis crossleyi
CACCATTTTTTCAGATGGATCCTCATGGAAAGGTGGCACTGAGTGTCTAAGACTGAAAAAACTAGCAACATGCCCCAGCCTGGACAAACTAGACACTTACATAGCCAAAGTGGCAGAGGCTCCTGGTAAATTCAGGTACTGTCAGGTTTGGGTACTCTAAGCAGCAGTTTGGACTTTAATTTTAACTGTAGACACATGAACTTTAAGGCTGATTCTGAAAAAGGTTTGTAATTTAAATGTATAACAATTATCCCTTGTGAGAATGAATGACTAGTATGAAAAAAAAAGAAACATTAATTTATAGCAAGCAATATTCTTTTCTTGATATTAGAACTTTTATTGACAAATATAGCAGGGAGGTACAATTGATTTTTCACTAATATTTTTTACCAGCAACATATGCAGTCAAGTAAAACTTCTGCAGCTCAACCATCAGTTCGCCTTAAACCTGTGATTTAATCCCTGAAATATCATCAGAAGTGTGAATTATATCAAGACTCCAGGACTGACTGAGAACAATAGTGCAGAATCATCAGTATGTTGAATATGAACCCATGACCTCACCAGAACATCTGCTTAAAAAAAAGTCAAATAGAAACTATATTTTCATTTAGATTTTGAAGGGCAACTTTCATGCTGCCAGACTGTAGAGTTTATGAAACTTCTTGAGGAGATTAGTCACATTAATTTTCCCACCTAGCGAAGAGGGAGATTCCTTCTGAGACTGAGTCAAGGTATGTGTAAATGGGAAGACTGAGACCAGGTTGTGTCTCTCCTGATTAGAGCGAAGCACACACAAGTGTGCTTCAGTTTCCTAATCTTGCTTCCCTCGGGAGAGAAACCAGGCCGTGAAGTCTGACAGATATGGAAGTACCTGCTGATGAAAGTTCTAGCTAGGGTTATGTGAGGATGCATGCTTTACAGTCAGCCAAAATAGACCCTTCCTGAACCCAGATTAAGTCCCTGGTACTCTTTGCGGTTTTTGACACCTCAAATCCTGGGCATAGTCTCTATTACTTCCATTTAATTTCTCTTACCACAATTTTCCTCTTTCTCACCTTCTTTGTGGTGCATTGCTTGACCCTTCATATCCAGCTATTTTTTTTTTTTTCCCAAAGGTGACTGAAACTGGCCTGGTAGTTTTGACGTCTCTTGCAAGGTTAATATTACAAGGCTCCTTCTGAAGAAAGAGAAAGGATTTCCTGCAGGGGAGTTAAGAGTAGGTCTAAATAGCCTTCTGAAGGACTTCTTCATTCACTGAGGATAGAATGCCTCTAGAAAGATTAACTCCACTTCAGTGAAGTGAGCTTTTCTTCTAATTACCTTCCCCCTAAACATCATAAGCTCTTCAAGTCAGGGGCTTCCTTTCATGTCTATAAACACCAAAACCATTTAGCAGTAGTAAATTAAATGCATATTTAGATATTATAATTAGTACTATACCTTTTGGCAGAATTAAACTCTCACTCAATATTCTGAACTCTTCCCTGTTGAAGCCTGTAAGGAACAGACATGGTCCAGCCAACCCACGGAAAAAACTTCAAGTGCGTATGGAAGGAGAGAGCATCTTCTCCTTTAAGGATGTGTGGTCAAAGACCCTTTCAATGCAAAAAAGGGATAATGAGATTAGACGGAAGCCATAAACAAGAAGATGCAGAGGCACAAACCCGACAGACAAACATTATGGCAACAAAGACAAGAAACAAACCTGTCCAGTCACAATAGTTTACAGGCTATCAAGAAGCTGCAAGCAAACCCAAGGGTGAATGAAGATGGAAGGGGTTTGATGGAGCTATGCATGCTGACAATGGAATACACAGAGGAAGTGGGAGCAGGGAGGAATGAAGGGGGAAACTGATAGAAAGAGGTATAAAAGGGACTGGTTTCGTGTAAAATGGAGCCATTAACACACTTGTCTGATGGAGCCCTGCAGCAGATCATCACAGTTTGTCCTATCTTTTTATTACATTAGTAAGTAGCTCTGCATGATCTCACCCTCTGTTGCACAAGGGTGAGGGCAAGGTCTGAGTGCCACCTACTGGGATTCTGGTGTGAGTGAAGCAAGCGAGGGGCTCAGAAGTGGCAGCTGAAGCAGGACCCTGACTCACAGATCACATGCCTGGCGCCATTTTGGGGGAGGGTGGAAGGGGCAGGTGTCTGTATCACTCTCAAGATGGGTGTGCATGGAGTCATTCAACAGCAAACTCCAAGCAGGACTCACCAGCAGCCGGATGCCCCATGTTGGAGCAAGAACATCAGGCAGGTAGAGAGTCCGTGGGGACAGGGGGCTGTGGGGTGCCTG
Organism: Mystacornis crossleyi; assembly: GCA_013400655.1. Taxonomy (NCBI): domain Eukaryota; kingdom Metazoa; phylum Chordata; class Aves; order Passeriformes; family Timaliidae; genus Mystacornis; species Mystacornis crossleyi. The sequence goes on from VYZQ01028929.1 coordinate 2,303, forward strand.
TGCAATGAGTTTGTGAGTCTGTATGACATTTTGCAGCAAGACTTGGGCTAGACCAGCTGGCAAATCGGGGACCCATGGCGTGGGTAAGACGGTCTGGAGTCCTGGCAGGGGCATCAAATGGACAGAAGGGCCATGCTGTACTCGGGGAATGTGTGACTGTGCACGTGCTTGTGAGCCTGGACACTGACGAGTGTGTGCCCACACAGGAGACCTCCCGTCTCTGCCAGCCCTGGGGGAGGAGGGGACGGTGCTCTCTGTGCTTCTCGGACCTGAGTCCTGTGTAGGTGCAGCATCTTTGTGCAGCCAGCCATGTCCATGTCCTGTATGTGTCCCGTGTGTCTGGGACAAGTGTTCAGCTTCCCTATGGGAGGAACCAGAAAAGTAAAAGGGGCAGCCATATCCCCCAGCCTGGGAAGAGACCCCCGGTCTCTGGGGCACCAGGTTGGGCTCCAAAGGTCGGAGACAAGCCTGCTAGAGGTGGAGGCCACAACTAACAACTCTTAGCAATAAACGCAATTTCATGATACAAATTTTTGATCTTTAAATCTTGTGTTAGTCTATGAGAAATAGTTACCCTCTCTTTTGGAAGTTATTTGAGAAATAAATATCAATATTAAGGTACTCTCTAACTTACGTGTATTCAAAATTATTTTTGGAAAAGGTCTTTAACATTTCCAAGAAATATTATTTCACATATTTTTTATATATTATACAGAAATAATTATAGAGTTTCACATACGTAAGTAAAAAGGAAAAGTAATTATTTCTAGAGTAGATCTAATTACAGAAAGGTTTTATGGAAAATGGAAATGTCAGCCTTCAATTAAGATCATATTGGACTCAAATTCCAAAATGGTTGTTTAATGAAAAATAACTATTCCCTCGATGTAGTGTATACTGAAGAGTTATAGTAAGAAACTGTCACCAAAACAGAATCGGAAAAGGTAAGTTCCTATAGTGTATGAGATTCATTCACTGTTGTTTCTGGTTTCATTAATATACTCCTGCAAGGAATCATTACAGAGATTAAATGATCACACAGAAACATACTTTTTACTCTTTCTCATTCACTCCTACTTTAATATCAGAGAAATATTTTCCAGTCATCCAGATGCAATACACCAGCAAAAATGCCCTAACAGGTGTCATGATAGCTACCTTTTTTAGTGTCCTGAGCCACCTTCTGCTACAATATTTAAAGAATGGAAGAGAAAGTCCTACTTTCCTCCCACCAAACCTTGACCACTAGACTTTCTCTATAGCTATGTAACCCTCAATTAAAATCCAGGTGAGAGGAGATGTACAGAATACTGTACACCTCCAATCACCTCCCACTTGCATTCATTTGAGAATGCACCCCACTGATGTGGAATAAACTGTGGGACCAAGCCTTCCAGTGTTGATCTTGAAATAAATATGTTTCAATAGAATCTTGTCTTCTTTTCTGTTACTTGTTTCTTAATTAAATTCTTAATGAAATTCTTAATTTATTACTCATTACAGATGCACAGGTGCAAGAGTATACCTTGTTGGTATGCAAGGGCTGTCACATGAAAAGTAAATCAGGGGTTTGTGATTGATGGTTGGGTTCTTCAGCACAGCTTTTTAGCACTTCCGGATGGGGCGTGAAGCACAACGGCCTCGGAGGCATTGTTTAACTGAGAACAGTAGGCAGGAATATTAACACTTTTGGCAATGATTGCTGAATTTTAGATGCCTATCTGTAGAGTGAGAAAATGAATAGGCAGCAAAACTTTAGTTTAAAATTTCTGGAACTGCCAATTTTTAGCACTGTAGAAAATCAGCCTGATGGCATATGAAACGCGGGTGCTGGATCTGAGAAAGACCGCTGACTGTATCAGTCTCTACTGGTAAGACCAGCCTTTGATGCTCCTAGGTCCTTAGGATCAGTGGCAAAATCTGGAGCAAGGAAGACTTTTCCTTGGAGGAAGAGGACCAGGTTAGGGAATAATTAAACAAACTGGACATCCATGAGTCTAAGGTGTCTCATGTGATCAACAATGATCACTTGGAAGATGACCAATGTTATTGTAAGCCCTCTCTCAATTGCCTTTGAAAGGTCAATCACAATATCCTTCCACAATATTTCCACAATATCCTTCTCAACAAACTGGTGAAGTTTGGACTACGTAGCCAAAATGAACTGTTTGGCTCAAAGTGGTTTGATCAGCAATATGATGTCCAGCTCAAGGCCATCATGCATGGTGTACTGGAGGGGTCAGTGTCACAGCCACTACTGGTCAACACTGTCATTAATTACCTGGACAGTGGGACACAGTGGTCCCTCATCAAGCCAGCTCTGCTGAGGTCAAATCTGAAGTATTGTGTCCAGTCCTGGGCTCTCCAGTACAAGAAAGACTGGAACAAGTCTTTGTTCATACTTTGTTCATAGAAGAACAAGTCTTCCAGGTCATACTGGAACAAGTCCAGTTCAGGGCCATGAATATGGTTAAGAGACAAGAACATCTAATATACAAAGAGAAGCTCAAAGAGATGGGATTGTTTAGAGAAGAAAAGGTGGAGGAAAAGGTATCTCATCAATATGATGGGATATATAAAACCTGATGGGAAGGTATAAAGAAGAGGGAGTCCAGCTTTTTTCACTGGTATTCAGTAAAGGGAGAACAAACAATAAGCACAAATGGAAATACAGGAAATTCCATTTAAACATGAAAAAAAAGTTTATTACTGCAAGGAGGGTGAAACCCTGGAACAGGTTGCCAAGAGACATAACTCAAAACCTCCAACATTTTTTCTGGAAAACCTGCAGGAGACTGGGCCCCTGAAAGCAGGTCAGGGACCTGATCACTTTTACTGTCCTTGGCAAGTAGGGAGGTATTGTTTCAGCAAGGAAAGATGAAAACAAGTTTGATTACTTTATTTTGAACTTATTTTATGTATTTGAATGCTAAATCAAAGAGTCAGCTGTGAAGTTAAATATAACCTGGGGCTCTTACTCTACAAATCAGGTTGAGTTCACGGAGAATGCAAAAATAAAAATAGAAATGAAACCAAACCCAAACAACAATGCCAAAGATTTTCTCTGAAGGATTTTTGAATTCTCTGGTCAACTGAAATGCCCTTTTTCTTTTATGAATAACATTAAAACATATGACTGTCATAGCACTTAAAATTATGTTGGCCTTGTGTGGAAGCACTGATGGCAATTCTATTTCTATTGACTAGAGATTAATCATTGCAGAAATGGTTGCTCTTTCTTCACCAAGCTAATTTAGAGAGATTTAACAACAGAACATTACGTACTTTTTGCCATTCCTTTTCTCTTCCCATCTGATGACATTTGCTCACAAACACAGAGAAACTGATTTTCTGTTAGCTCCTGCTAAATCCATCAGCTATGAAATACAGTAAGATAGCCATGAAAATCTGAAGGTAAATATGAAGACAATATATGACAACAGAATATTTTTTTAATTGCGTACAGGTCTTCATCAATAAAGAAAAGAAACATTATCTGGAGGTGCTAATATTTGGCTGGTAGATCAGAGATGACACAGGTGAAATGATAAAAGCACTGGTTATAAACATAAACAAAATTAGAGTATTTGGTGGAGGCAATTATATTCGATATCACAAACATCCTGCTACACTGAGAAGGATACTGGAAATCTATTATTTTTTCCATTACTTTTATCATGTCAAAAATGTATTAGGAATTAACTCCTCTCAGATTACTGAACCTCACCCTGGATGTCTCTTGATAGCTTTCTTTGGAGAAGGGGCAGATTATCTGTACTGATTGCTTTCTTTTGGGTTTGCACCAGCTAGTCTTGATGGAAAGGAGCACTTCTATTGTCAGCAACAGCTGTTCAGTGGCCAAAAATAAGAGCATAATTTGGAGGTTCTTTGAGATACTGGCATCTAGTCTGTTGTACATGGGCCAAAATCCTTCATTGAGATGCCCAAACATATACTCATCTTTCCCTCTGAATTACTTAGAGTACAGACTGGACATAACCTCAGAGGCATAGAAGAAGTGGGGAAAAAAAAGGAGAGGCATCAGAGTCATAAAAACATAACTCAGACATTTGGGGAAAAATGCAAGAAGATAAAGCTAGCTAAAGGATAAGAAGAAAGGAATCCAGTGGTGTGGTAGTAATAGGAGGACATTCTGGTAAAATGTGGTACCTTTTTTGGATGGTACTCAGTACTTTTTTTTTTGGTCTCAGTCTTCACAGTAAAAATTGGCTTTCAGTCCTTCTCATGTACAGTCTGAGAACACAGAATCATAGAATTATAGAATAACTTGGGTTGGAAGGGACACTTTAAGATCATTTAGTCCAGCCACTCTGCAATGACCAGGCACATCTTCAACTAGACCAGGTTGCTCCGAGCCCCACACAACCTTCCTTGACTCTTTGCAGGGATAGGATATCTACCACATCTCCGGGAAAACTGTTCCAGTGTTTTACCACCCTCATTGTAAAGCATTTCTTCCTTATATCTAATCTAAATCTACCCTTTTCAGTTTAAAACCATTTCCCCCTGTCCTGTTGTAACAGACCCTCCTGAAAGGTCTATCCCCATCTTTCTCATAAGTACCCTTTCATTACTGGAAGGCCACAGTAAGGTCTTCCTGGAGATCCTCTTCTTCAGGCTGAGCATCCCCAGCTCTCTCAGCCTGTCTTCAAACAAGAGGTGCTCCAGCCCTCCTGATCATTTTCATGGTCTCCTCTAGAACTGCTTCAATAAGTACATGTCTTTCCTGTGCTGGGGACCCCAGATCTGGATGCAGCACTGCAGTTGGGGTCTCACCAGAGTGAAGCAGAGTAGAGGGACAGAATCCCCTTCCTTGCCCTGCTTGCCACACTGCATTTGACGCAGTCTAGGATGCAGTTGGTATTCTGGGCTGTGCATGCACATTGCCAGCTCATGTCATCCATCAGCACCCCAAAGACCTTCTCAGCAGAGCTACTCTCAATCCCTTCATTCCCCAACCTTTACTGATACCAGGGGTTGCCCCAAACCAGATGAGCACCTTGCCCTTAGTCTTGTTGAACCTCATGATTTTCACATGGACCCACTTCTCAAGCTTATCCAGGCCCCCCTGGTGTGTCAACTGCACCATTCAGCTTGGTTTCTCTGCAAATTTGCTGAGATAGAGAAGGACAACTTGAGGTGGGGAATCAAGAGATGAGAGGCTACTTAGAGAAGCTGATAGTAGCGAGATACACGGAGCTGTAAGAGATTAATTCAAGGTGGTTGAAATGGCACACTATTATGAGGAGCTTGACTGTCATCTGTAGAAAGTAGATGACAGCTGGAGAAATTCTCTGCTAGGTGGAAAAAGTTTAAAGTTATGCTTATCTTTGTGAGAAGTAAGAACCACCTTGGGAACAAAAAGCCTATTGATCAGCCTCACCTCAGTCTCTGGAAAGGTCTTAGAGCATATTTCCTTGGAATCCATTTCCAGTTTATTGAGAGACAGGAAGATAATAAGGAACAGGCAGCCTGCCAACCCTGCTTAATCAACATGATTGTGAGTAGGTTACCAGGTGATGATAAATTAAGGTTGAAAGGCTGAACTGGAGGGCTTTAATCCAGAGGATATTTGAGAAGCTTGAGGACTGAGCTAAGAGAAGCCTCACAAAGTTCAACAAAAAGAAGTGCAAAGTTCTGCTCCTGGAGCAAAATAATCCCTTAATAATAATAGGTGGGGAAATAGCTGAATGTATAGCAGCCTGCTGTAAAGGACCTACAGTGCATGTGGCATTGTAAATCATACTTCATTCACGTTACAGACCTACTGCATACATTCTAAGATTAAAACAAGTCTTCATTTCTTTTCAGAAAGTATAGAAAATAACTGGTCATGGCTTTGGTAATCTCAGTGTGAAAGACACTTATCTGATGTCTTGCATATTTTACTTCCCGTGAACTTTTCATGTCATTGGACTAGTCAATAATATTTGAATTAGCTTTAAAAAGTTTAGTTCTTATCAAATTATTCATCGCTTCTAACTTTGCATTTACTATCCCCATTAAAAATGGGGTCTTATTCTAATTTACATATTGAAACTTGCCTCTCAACTTGCAAACTAAAGAGTTTTGACATTCCAAGGCTAACATATGCATGCTATTTATTAAAAGTCCCCATCTTCTGAAAAGGAGGTTTGGACTAGACTAAATCCCAAACTTTGGGAAGTGCTTGGGAATGTATTATTGGTAGAGGCTGCCGGGTACAGTTATAACAACTAAATAGTATAGGCAGTTGAGTGGCCATCCTGTTCCTTTTACCATGCTACTTAATTTACTAATATACAGGTAGCAAAAGGGGCTGAATAGTCCCAGCAAATAAAGTAAATCCCAGTAGGTAACATGGCAAAAGGAAGTGTTTGAAAATATTTTAAAAAAGGAAAATCTAGCCTAGTGCAACATCTGAAATATAAAAGAGTTTACATTTATATGTAGAAAACAAATTTTTATTTACTTGTGTTCTATGAAGAAGAAAATTGTTCTGGCACGATGCAACAGTTTCAGGTCATGATATCATGTGTCCCAGACAAATTACACCTAATGGCCTTAAAGAAAGGAGTCAGAAAGCTCTGTGAACATCATATAGTTTAATGAATTACATATTAGGAATTAATCTTTGAATATGGGGAAAAAACCTCCGGAAGACATCTGCTCATATATTTCAAATATTTAGATATGATAAAAAGTGTGAAATGGAGCATCACTTCTAAACAACGTAATAGCTAATTCAGGGCCAGAAACAGCGACTTTGTATGTAACTGACCAACACAGAGTGACTGACTGTATACTCACACTTCAACCCTTGCAAGGGGTTCAGAGCACTGTCTTAAAAGAAATAAAAAGGAGCCTTGTAATGCAAAACTTGAAAAGCATACTCTACCCAGCTAGTCAGCAAGAAGCTATGGAGGTTGCTTGTCCATAAGAATTAACGTATGCTTGTAATTCCCACTGTAGGATGTAGAGAATATTTCAGACCTACAGAAAAGAGCGTGAGATAGCACAGTTGCTAGAAGTTGAAGTCAGGCCACTTCCCTGAGGATGAAAATTAAATGTTGGAACAGTTCATGAGAAGAGGTGGGGGAATGTTAAGCTCTTGCAGAAATATTGGATTTCATTTTAAAAGCCAGCCATTGATTCATCTCCTGGGAGCAATCCTGTAATCAGTGTTCAGAGCAAGCCTGCACAGATCACCATGTGGTCCCATGGCACCACCTGAGTTTCTCTGTGCTGAGCTGCCCTGGTATAATGCCATGAGACATCAGATTGGGTCAGAGTCCTCAGTGCACGTCCTGTCATGCCCTATGCCTAGATCTTGCCTGGGAGCCCAGTATGGACCAGTGTCTCTGGAGCTACCGGAGCAAGCTGAGTCCCACCTTGGAACTCTATACACTGCTAGTTTTAGCCCTGCAGGGGCGATAATTCCAGCCTGTTTCAAACTCTTCATTTGGAACCACTGTAGGCTTGTTTTGAATTTCCTCTTATCACTGTCATTCATATTAGTGTTTGGACAAAAGGACCTCTCAGATTGAGAACCTCATCCGAATCTCCCACTACATACATGGTCAAAAGATAACTGCTCAAGTTGTATGCTAAAAGCAAGTGACCCCTTCTACCCCACACTGACAGAATTCTTTTGCAGAGTTTTCATGACTGACTGTTGGAAGGCAGCTGAAAATACTCCTCCTGTGGCTGTAAAAGGAGAATGAAACCCAACATTTTAATGATTATTAGGAAGATTAGACAACAGTAAAAAGGAATAATTAGCAATAATTTAAAGAGCTTGTTGTTATGAAGTGTAATTCCCAAATCCCGTTCTCTTTCCTCTCTTCTGAAGTAATAAATATTTTCTGGCCATGCCAAAGCTTGCCACCAGCTCCCAGCACACTGTGGCTGTGCTGGGACATTACTGACACCATTAACCATCTGTTAATTTGTCCTGGCAAATGGTTTTGGCAACCCTAGGGGTTGATAACATGGATTGACTGATACTGCATGTACTGAAGTACAGCCAACACACATAGTTCAGTCCTTATCTCCACAAACCCAGGAAGTGGACACATTTGAGCTACACTGGGATGGATTTACAGCATGCACTGATTCCTTAGCTGGGGCTGGGACATTGCTGTTATGCTCAGCCATGCCAGGGCCAATGCTGAGAAATGAATAGTGAGGAAAATACTGCTTGGGGTCTGTCATCTAGCCTGTTTAAAGAAATAAATGCACATACAGCTGTAGGCAGAAGCACTACAATAAGAGCATCAACACAGCTCTACTGAATTGGATGAAAATATCCAGTGTGACTTTGGACTTGAATTCTCTGGTTTCAAGAGAGGACCAAAACTTAAAATGTTATTCTGAACAGCAGCCTCATTATGAGGGAAATATGTGGTGTGAACATAATGTTAGTGCTACCCAGCTGTTCCTTTTGCCTTTGCCTTCCATTCTGTAAGTGCTTATATAGTAATGTAACACCCTAAAAAAATACATGAGAAATAGCTTAAGACCATAACTGGTAAAAGAGTATGCAGACTAATCAGCCTATGAATACTTCACATGCTCATCCCAGACGAAGATATACTTTCTCAACCACAATAAATGTGAAAATCAGCTTGAGATGGTCTGATGGTTTAACATTTGCTGGAAATTAAACTTCAAACAAGCCACTCTACTTTCCCCTGCCCCTTCCAATAAGAGAGGGACAAAGGCAGAGACTATGGGTTGAGATAACAATTTCCTGAAAGCAAACAGCTTTGGAATAAGGAACACAGAGTAATGGCAGCAATATTAATAATAAAAATATACAAAAAGAGAAGGTGCTTTACACAAAAAAGCTGGTCACTACCTTGACTTAGTTCTGTGTGGCTGCCAGGACAAAGGCAGGATGGTGGACGCTCCCTGTAGGTTGAGTCTGCATGGCCCCCAGGAAACAGACAAGATGGCAGCTGTTCCCACACAGCACCACATGGCTTCCCCAGACAAAAACAAGATGGCAGGTGCTCCCCACAGATGATTTTCCCATCCCTGAGCCCAAGACAATGAAAAACAATGATGGAAAAACACCCCAAAAGCTGGACCATTTGTCCTGTGCCACCTGTTGTTTCCCGGACCGCTGGTTCAATTCCACACAGTGCCATTGCTTTGCACTGCTCCGCCCCACTCCACCTGGCTCTGTGCAGCTCCTTTCAGTCAGGCTGGCATCAGGCTCACCTCTGCTGCTCTGTCGCCCAGGGATACTTCCCACACCAGAACCACTTTTCAGCACGACTGTGCAGCTGCGTCTTGGAGGAGCGGGAAGGGTACAGGCAGCAACAGCGGACAAGGTCCCCAGGGCTGATCCCGAAAACCTCCCTAATGGAGAGAGGGAGGCAAAACATCGCACTTCTAGTGGTACATTCACAATTTCTTCCCCCCAAACCCACTCCTGCAGTGATTATATGGGTAGCATAGAATAGGACCCTGGCCATGCTCCCTCTCTGCATCCAGAACATGCAGGGATTCAATCTAAGATGAAGATATCTAAATTAATAGGTGTCTGTAGGCACATCAAGTGTCTCATTCCTTGTTAGGGTCCATGGAGGTAGAGTTGGAAAGAGGGCAGCTCATCCTTCAGCAGTGACCAACAGTGAAATTCACCTGCTTAGATATTGATGTCAAGCATTGTCTCGGTGTACAGTACAATACCTGGTTCCCAGTTGCCTTTTCAGAGGGATGCAAGTCTCTGCAAGGTGTAATCTGTGTCGCTCAGTAGGTATAATACACTTCCCAGTGTGTCTGAACTGGCACTAGATGACTACATAGAGGCAGCTGAATCCTGCCCATAACATTTGTTCAGTTAATTCACTCCACTTGCAGCAAAGGAAACTTCAACACATACAGCACACCTAAATACCTAAATGGGAGTCTTGAGCAGAATCCTGCTCCAAAAGCTGTTACGGGAACTCTGTATGTGATAAGAAGCATGTGCTGTACAGTAGATTCTTTGCTATTAGCTGACATGGGTAGATGAATCTTTCAGCTGAAAGATTAAGACTAACTGAGATGCAATTGCATAAATAGTCTTATTTGGGATATATCCCATGTTTTATTTTGGGTGTTAGTGGCTTCAGAAGTTCTAGATTAAATAGATTTGATGTAGTAGAACAAAGAAGGATAACTCAGGTTGGAGAGATCTCAGGAGTCTATAGTCTCATCATCTGCAGGTCAACTGAGGTCTGACCAGGTTGCTCATTCTCTTATTTCATCCAGGTCTTGAAAACCCTCAGGGATGGAGACTGCTCGATCTCTTTGGACAATCTGTTCCAAATTAAATAGAACTCCAAGCAGAACTCACATACTTTGTGTGCATCTTTGAGAATGCTATTTAGAGCTTAATTTTAAGGAATATGTAGACATTGCATGCAGTCCTGAGGAGGCTGAGTAAGAGGAGGAAAAGGATTTAATTAGACACCCACAGAAACTGGCAAGTTATGAGCAGTTTTGCAATAAGTATCATTAGCAAGATCACTCTGGATGCTATGTTCCCATTTCAGGACGCGAGATGAGAACAACCTCAGAGCAGATCACGGTATGTACAGTGATCAGTATATGACACCGGAATCCACCTTTGTTCCATAGTTAGGACTGCGTGGTGTCCATCCAGCTGCTTTCAAGGAATTAGGTTGTGCATACAGAAAAGTAATTTGGGGTTAGAAGAGTGAGAAGGAGGAAACTAAACCCAGAAAGAGGAAACTAAATTCAAAAGATCATACCAACAATATTTAAACCAGACTGAATCTTGGACTCTCTAGAGCCAACTAACACAATCCATTTAGCAAAGAATATATATAACCATATATACCATATATAAAGAATATACCATAACTGGGGAACACATGTGGGTTTACAGTGATGTCCTCTTTAAGCATCTGCAGGTGTATTAGATCTTTTCTATTCATGGTAGGTTTCATTTAAAATGTTTGACATATATTTTCAACAAGGACAGTGACACTGAAACCAGTACCAAAAGGCTTTCTGAGAGAGGAACAGGTAGTTCCTATCTCACCATATCCCTGTCGTGTTAATTTGCTCATTTATAAGGTCAGAGCAGTTTATGCAAAAAAGCCCCCAGTACCAAGAAATTATACTCACATACATCAAAGCAGTTCAGCCAGTTAATGAATTGTGGAGATGTGTTCATGACCAAATAACCAGGAACTTTAGAAGTAATTTAGTCAGTTTTAGAAACAAATTGGATTTGGCACTTTACACAATTGTGTAATGGAATGTTTAATTAAAAATAAAGCAACTTGTCCAACCTTTGTATTTCCTGGCTCTGATTTAGCTAGGTTTGTTATATAACCTTTCCTTTATGAGACCAGATTACATTCTGTCTGCTGAACTATGGAAACTTTTCCCACATCAGCTGTGGAGACAGAAGCAAGGTCACGATCCCCTATCCTTTTCTAATGGCCAAGTGTCAAAGGAACATGGAAAACATAAAAACCTCCATGTCATGATCCTTTTTACTCTGCTACAACACCTTAAAAAATGAAGGAATTTTTTATTTGAAAAATTGGGGAAACTTTTGTATAGATCATGAAAATTGTCAACATTCAGTAGAAATACATTTCTTCTTAATCCCTTAAAATCATACACAAGACTCTCAATTCATTAAGTCTGATCTTATGACTTGCAAATAAGATACAAATATTCAGATCAGTGTGGAATCCACAGCTATTAGTTCTTAGAATAGTAATTAGCGTTCATACTAGAATTTCCAACAGGAAGAATATTGTTGCTGTTTACCATTTGGGATCAGTGGATTTTAAGTTAATTTTCATAAGAAGTGATGCAGTACTTTGCTGCAGGCAATACTGATTCAGTACACTAGAGTTTCTTTAAAGCTGTCAATCTTCAGAGCACAGAAAACACACCTCTAATTGAGATACAAGCAAGCACTGATTTTTGACATTGGTTCTTGATTTCAGAGCTTGTTAGCTGAAGTAAATGAGGAAGCGCAAAGAGAGAAAAGGGAGATAAGAGCTAGGGATAATAATAATATGATAAATAGGATCTTAAAATTAAGTTTACTATTATTATATGAAAACAGCAGCTGGCAAATACAATCAGCCCGTAACACAAAATGAATATGGAATGGGAAACTGTTCTTCCAAAAGGTGCAGCATCTGTTTTCTCATCATCCATTCTCAACTACCAGCTGGAGCAGAGAGGTGTTGCAGCTTGCTTCCTGTCACTTTAAGTCTTCTGGCTTTACAAAAATTTGTGTACCCCTACAATTCCAGCAGTGAGTGCCTCCTTATAGATGCTGTACTACTTTTGTTACTTTCAGGCTACATTTTAGTGCACCCAGACCAGGCCTTAGGACCCAACAGAGGTGACTGGGAAGAAGAGGGATTAGGCAAAACAACCTGACTCATATGAGAGATTAAAATACAAACAAATAAAGAACTGCTTACGGTGCCTTCCAATGAAAGAATAAGGGCAATCAAATAAACCTAGAGGGTGGCTGGTCACCCTGAAAATGAAGGTATTTCTTCTGAGTGCAGGTGTAAGCTGTGTTCATTAAATACATATCCACCTCTTCATCAAGAGATTTTTGACCTGCAGGGTGCTGAACATTCAAAGAGTATCCTGACGTCCTGGTAATCTGGGCATCTCCCAGTGGCCATCAGTGGCAACACGATGCAGAACCAGAGGGACTGGTGTAGTCATTCTTTTGGTTCTCCCTGTCTGTTTCTCCCTCACCTTAAAAATTGCTAACAGCCTTCAGATTCCCTCTTTAGTGCTCAGATAGGTGATCCCTAATAAGTAGCAGAAGATGAAGAGCAAATACACCTCCTGATTCTAATTTTCCACTGTAGCTGCTGACACAATATGGCCCAGTATTTCTCCCTTAAGAATAAGCAAAAGAAAATGGGCACCCTGACTGGATATATTCTCCTGAAAGCAGAGAGCTTCAGGGCTTGAATGAATACTGATGAATGCTGAAATGTTCACTGAAATCAGCTGATTTTTCCTGTGGAAAATATCCTGGGATCTTGCATGGGAGTGAAAACAAAGACATGATGGAAACCATGACTGCATGCAACTGTGTGAAAAACACTGAAGTTTAGCTATTTAAGCATCAGCATAGCAGTCTCAAATAACTTTGAATGAAATCTTCAAATATTTTGCTGAATATTTTCAGTAAATATTTCAGAGTCATATCATGGAGACAGCTAAACCTTAGCAGACACTCCATCAAACAACAATTGAAATGTATTTTATACTCAATCAAATCTAACAAATGAGAAAAATCCTAGGCGGAAAAAAATATACTTACTCAAATGTTCCAAAATANGTATTTGGTTCTTACTGTTTAAATGTGTTTTCACATATGTAGCTGTAGGTTGAATCTGGCTAGAATATTTCATTTGGCCTTGACTAATTTTTCATAACTCTCTCCTTCATAGAAACACATTTATAGCTGTATTTATTAAATAGATTTAATCTTCTGATCCAACAAGTAAAATGGCAATTTTGAGAAAGAAAAAAGCAGCTCAAAATACTCAAAATATAAGAGCATCTTAGTCTGTTGTGTACCTGCATTTTTAAGGATATTGATATTAAACATGCATAATGTAACTTGTAAAAATGTCAACTTCTGTAGCATGTAAGTCAAAAGCCAACAAAAACTTATGATATTTGCACCAGTCTTGGAGAAAAAAGCAAGTGAGGGAGGACAACAAAGCTATATATAGTCACATTTTTAATAACAAGCCCTTTTTTTTCTCTAGATATTGGTGGGCTTAAAATTTTAAGGCAAGGCCTCTACTTATTTTTGGTTTTCTTGTGAATAAACCAAGAGAACTGGTTAAATCTCTGATACTCCTTTTGTAATTGTATATTTTGGAATAAAAAGTATACCAGAGCAGTACTTACCACTTCTGTTATAAATTTCTGTGAAAAGGTCTTATTGTTATAAATTGATGTAAATTTTAATGGTTACAGGGAGAAGAAATGTATGTGGTTATATGGTGTTTTATGCAATTTTGTGACAAAACCAAAACTTAACAATGGATTTCACCTGGGTACTTTCGCTCTGCAAATGGTTCAGGGCAACAGAAAGGAAAAGCAAGTAGACAGAAACAGTTCTTAAAATTAGACAGCTCCTTAAATCCCTATTTAATTTGGGAATAACGTTTTGACTCTATGTGTATTTGCAGAATGCATGAGACGAAGAATGATAATAAATTGGGTAGTCTAGACTGAATCGTTACATAAAATGCACTAGGCAGAAGGTGGTAACATTCCTATTTCTGATTCTGAGTTTAGTCTTAGAAATCATGTATTACATTTTATTAAGATGTCAAAAAACTGCAGACATGCTCCAGGGCTTGCCAAAAAACTGTGCAATTTGGATTAGGTCACCAAAGAGCTTAAGTGAAAAAAACTGGAGATGCTCTGTGGTCTTTTTTAAAGCTCAGAAAAAGTTTGCAAGTAAAGGCTCTGTTAAGCAGGAAAAAATAATGAAAGACGGACAATCAGTTAGTTGTATAAGCAACAAACAGTACTTGTAGGTAGAAAGTGTGTATGAAGAAGGGAGCAGGAAGACTACCATAAAAGTGAGAGATTAAGTTCATGACATACTGACTAGATTGATAAATTGTCATACAAAGAACAAAAATGATGGTCAGAAGACATTCACATAGCTACTACATCAGGCAGGTAAAAATCCAGCATTCCTTTCTACTGACACTTCAGCGCTAAAATAAATAAGCTTAATAAATTGAAAAATATAATCTCTTCATAGGAGTGAATTTGCTTAGTTTGAACTTAGGATCTCTAACGCCCCTTCCAACCCAAACCAGTCTGTGATTCTATGATTCTTTGAGACTCCTATTAACTGGGAAGAAGTGGGTTACCTGCTGAGTAAAGAGAGAGAAGGTGTTTTGGGAGTTAACTCCATCTCTCTACTTGATTTTCTGTGTGACCTTGAATGAGGTATCCAGGGTCAAATGTACTTCTTATGCTTTATTCACTGTTTTCATTAAAATGTGTCTTTCCCTTCAGTAAGGTAATGAGAATTGTTTTCCTCTTTTTCAGGCATGGATTCCTTTGGTTGAAATAGTTTTTTATTTTCTCTTAGCTCCATTATCTTAACTGAGTTATATAAAATGTAAACTTAGATGCTGCTAGACTGGGCAAAATTTGGCTCTCTGCATTGCAGAATTTTATGCACAAAAATGATGGCAGAAATGGCAGTCTGACTCGGGGAGATATAGCAGGACTAATTCATTGGAATCTTTAAAATGAAGTTTAGAAATGAGAAAAACCTGTGGGATCTGGTTTCAGGCAGATACCGTAATAGTCCTTTTGCCTCCTAGATGGAGCTAAAGCACTTGTCTCCTCTATCTTGGCTTGTGGGATGCAGGAGAGCGAGTAACATGACAAACATAATTGTCTTCTCTTGCATTTCTTGATTAGCATTACCTGCAATTTTTACGTTCCTAAAGAACACATTTTACAGAATAAAAATTAAAAAGCTTGGTCTCCATTTTGCAAGGACAGCCTTTTGTGAGTGTAAATCAGGATAAAGCTTACAGAACCATTTTCTGCTTCTCTGCAGGCAGAGACAGTGCTGCTCACTGGATACATGCTTCAGCAAGCACTGCCGGGTACCCAGTTCAGCTTCCTGGAAGATTAATGTTCAGGTTTTTTCCTCCTAATCCTTCATGAAGGGTAGATAGAGGACTTCTGCCCCCAGGACAGAGACAGCACATACAGCCTAGATGAGACCTCTTCAGTGTTTATAAAGGAAGAGATGCCACAGTGTTGAAAGGCAGGAATTTGAAAATAGAACTCACAAAACAAGGTATCATCATGAGCTAAGTATAGACACAAAAACAAAGAAAACCTTGCAGCTTTTTTTCATACGTGAACAAACACAGTTCTAATAAAACCTTGCAAAACCCCACAGGAGTGAACACGACAGTGCCATTCAAATCTGTATATTCTGTTTCTGGGAAGTTCATACAATGTTAGGAAAAGGGTATTTGTCTTTCGAAGTTCTGGTGAAACTTAGGTCAGTAAGCACATACTTAGATCTCTGTGTCTGGCTATGCAATTCAGTACCAATCAGTACACTAAGCCATTTAATTTTCACAGCCTCATTTGTGGTGAGTGTCAGCAATTCAGTCTACTCTACCTACCCACATTTTGGGGTGATGAGACCAAAAGAAGAAATGGGGGAGGCATATCAAAACAACCACAGGGTGAAAGTGGAAACGGAAAAGACAAAAACTCTTCACACTCTTCAGAAATACAGAAGACTCACGACAGATATGATCAGAGTCTAAGAACATTACAAAATAAAACCATCATATCTAAAGAAGACTTTTTAGGTTTTAAAAGAGGAGGAGGATGAAGAGGTGGCTGGTGTCCAGTGCACCAGCTGCTCTAGGAAAAAGATCCTGGCTATGTGGAAGACAAGGTAATTAGTGAAACTACTCTAGCAAGCTGGCAGAGCAGAGCCGTTGCAGATGAGAAGGTCAGACCCTTTCCTCTGGATGACTGGGCTTCTGTCTATGCTCTGGACTCATGAAACAAGCAGATCTGAAGTGCAGCCAAACAGGCACTGCCAAATCTTTATGCCTGGCATCTGGCCTGTCTGCATTGCTTATGATTTTAATGGCATTAATTTATTGCAATATCTTATGATGGTTGTGAATTATTTAATTTGATGCTTGAGGTAATTTTTAATTATTTAATTTGTATTTATTCCCTTGTGTTGCTGCCTATAATAATCTATGACACTGATCCTACAATGACTTCCTTATTGGTGTACCTCTTTTCTACTGTGGACCTGCATAAAACATCTATGCATGTGAAAAGGAATTGTTTCACTTCTTGTAATTAAACAATAATTATCAACAAAAAAAATCTATTTTTATTTTATTCTATATCTTATTTGCAATCCATCTAGAAATCATCGAAAAATAGGTTATTTTAATAATTTTTGAGCAATAATTATTACTAGAATCTGGTCCCTGAGCCTGCTCTTTCAGAGCAATGTACCCTACACAGTTTGTTTTTTAAGTCAGTACATCTGCTTTAAAACCAGACGAGGCTGATATTTGGAGACTGAGGCCACAAGCCACAGGATTTTCCTGTAAGAGTCATACCCCAACTCCAAACCTCCTAGTTGAATGTTATTATGCCATAAAACAGCATCATGTGAAATTCAGGCTCCCCTTCACTCTTTCAGTATTTTTACTTCTCCAGGATGCCTACCTGTTGCAAATGCACAACACTGATTAACAGCCACATTCCATAACAACTCCCTAATTTATATACTGTGGAATTCTCTGAAAAGTTACTTACCAAAAACGAAAATATCCCATGGCCTCTAAAACGTGTTAATGTTCTGTAATCGTGTGTTTTGGCATGGGACAAAGTATAAAGCAGACTAAAATAAGGAGCATTATATAAGTCTTTAAAGAACATCTACATAGCCCACATTTTGTCATCCTCCTCTGGCAAAATCACTACCGAATTCTTGGCCCATTTCTCAAACACAACAAATGCAGTTCATACCATCTCACAGACCTGGTAACACAGCTGAGAAAAACTCTTTTAAATTGTACCCTCATGTTTACATCTCTCCTAAGATCTATGCTTATGTATGCCCAGATCTGCCTGTAGGATTAAAATCACATTAGTGCATTGTATACATTGACATTCAAACATGGAGGGATATTTTGTCCCTGTGCATTTACAGAGCTGCCATGGAACCAGTTTGCACTCAGGAGTGTTACGGTAGGTTGAAGGCTTAACTAAGAAACCAAGCCCATAGTCTAATCTATCGCTGAGCACAGCTGAAAACAGATGTTAATTGAACTGAAATTACTTCAAAACAAGACTTGCATGTCAATTGAAGATAGAAAGGAACAACATGAAACTGATGGTCCTGGATCATTGAACTATCCAGACGTAATGTCCCAGGAATACAGAGCCAACTGGCTTTGGGATTACTGCAGCCTCTGTGAACTGGAGCATCAAAGTCCTAATGGAGGCAAAAATAAGAAGGTATTCAGAGGCTTTTCTTCATGAGTGTTACTTGAACTTAAGCTGTAGCAAACTGACATTTAAATAAACACACCTGTTCTAATGGTGAAAGGGATTCCTCCTGTGCTATTAGGTAGCTATTAGGCGTCACACATTTTAGCTAGATGTACAAAAAAGGAAGTGTGATCCATGAGGAAGCCAGACAGACATGAGAAGCAAAGAAAATAGATTGCAGGGAATGAGATCAGTGGGAATACTGGTTTTGCCTATTAAAATGCTGCATGATTTTATGAGCTACAAACCACTCTGGAACACAGATATGCCCATGGAAGATAAGAGATCAGAAAATTAAATTTAGAAAAGTAAGTAACACTTTACAGTCTCAGGAATGATGCTTAGAACACTAACAGTGCTAAAAGTGTTTGATGACAGAGATTGTAGAGAGATAATTGACTGTTTTGCCTTATCTTTTAAAACTAAAACCAAGAATCAGCAGAGACAGTAGATATGCTGCAGAATTGGGCAATCTGGTATCCACATTGAAAATCAAGGAGAAAATCTTAATAATAGTCTTATTTTGTGAAGTACAGTAGTCTAGTTTCTAGGACAGTCTGTTGAGAGAGGTGAGCTGTGCCTCCAAGTGTTAAAGAGAATTGGAAGGAAAAGATCAAAATCATGGTCAAAATTATGATGCGATAAAACACAAGAAAAATGTATAGGGTCAAATGTGAAAAAATCCAGGACTAGAAGAGAATAAAACTATATTGTATTCAGTGACAAAAATATTTTAGGTCAATGTGAAAATATTTTCAGAATTTTTTGGCCCCCCTTTTTTGTCTTTTTAATAAAAGAAGCATTTTCTAACTGTAACAGGCACAGAGGGGAGTTATGCTCTGACAAAAGAAGTGTTTTTGGAATAGGACAGTTCCACCAGCTCACAGTGAAGATAGACAACTTAGTCACAGACTGCCAAAGGAGAAAAAAAGAGATCTTAAATAATTTTTGCGCCATACAAGGACATGAATATGAGGCCTAATTCTGTACATCATAACACACTGTGAACAGCATTAATTAATACCCTGCATTGTATTTTCACCTTTGATGAGCAGTTCCATGCAACACTAAGAAGATGTGGTACTACAGACAGTAAAATAATTCCCAAACTCTAGAGTTGGCCAGAACCTAAGATATAATAATCACATGAAGTTGCTTTCTTCTGTCAGCAAAGCGGTACACCATGGGTGGAAAAATGTATCTTTAAGAGGATCCAGACAGTAATAATATCAGATTTAAGATGTGACAACGTTTAATTAATGCATATTTCATGCCTAGAGAGAAAATAATGTGTAAAACGAAAGAGACAGACACCTTGTATTTTGTCATGAACACCCATACAGGGAAAAATGCAAAGTGTGTAAAGAATACTTTGGTCACTCATAAAAGCAAACTTTTCAGACTTGAGAACTCACAGCCTGTTTTTCAGAAAAGGTTGTGAGAAACCTTTACAGTTTTAAGGTCAAGAACTACAAGGTCACAATTATCAGCCTCTGAGAGCTAAATCATGGCAGCAAGAACTATGATAAGTATTGACAGCAGATTCTGCAAGTTGTAGCATGCTGTTGTTTAGCATATGAATTAATGGGTCATAGTACATGCCAGCATATTCAAATGTGTTTAGTACATATCTGGATTTGAAAAACAGCTTATGACCCCTCAGGGTTCCCTATCAGCATCAGTGGTCCAAGCTATAGACTAGTGTTCTGAAATGTGTATGAAATTTACTGAATTCTTTCAAGTTCCCATGGTGCGACAAGTCCTAGTTAGGCTTGGCCCCAAGAAGAACTATGCAGACTGCAATCAAATAAAGGACGAGAAAGGTGTAGAAAAACTGGATCCTGGAGGGAGGAACACAAACTGCAGAAAGGAAGAGGCTGGAAGTGTAACTGTGACATCAATATGAGTACATAGAGCTAATGGGAACCTACCTGCATCCACACCTTAATTTGGTTTTACAAGCACTGACTCCTCTGTTGTTATTATTCCCTGTGCAGCACACGAAACAGGAACACTGCCCACACACAGAGAGACGAGGAAACAGGATACAAAGATCTGACACCTGGCCCTGATAGGGAAAAAGAACTGGATGTGGACAAAAGTTCATCTTCGTCACTGAGATGGAAGACAATGGCTTCTGAGGTACAGACATGAGATAAGCCAGTGGCTTCACAATAAATACAGTGGTGATCCAGCTCAAATGGTAACATTTTTGTAAGTCCCTTAGTGAATACAATATATAAGAAGTTCCAGATTAGCCTTAAGTGTTTACTTTTTTTAGTAAAGTACTTACTTTACCCTAAGTACATAGGGCAGCAGGGATGTACCAATTACATGTCAAAAATTTCTACTGCTGCATTTGCTCCACACTGCGTCCTAGCACCTAAATACATTCAGTAAGGCTGGTGCATACTGCCTTCATGCATCTGTCATTCTTCCAGTCCTGGAGCTGGCTCAACCATTTCTAGCTTGAATACTCCAGTGTGCTTGCACAAACAGTCACTTAATTCAGTTTCAGGACAAACTCTACATTTTTAAATCCTTGTATTTTTCCTTTAAGAATTAGTGGGGTAGACTTTCTCATAGCTATGTTGTGGAGGTCCCCCCTGGGGGGATGGGCCTTGGGAGTGAAAGCATGAAGCAGGTTACACAGGGTTTCCAGGCTGCCTGATGCTATTGTACCTAAATCCTGTTCCTCATTGGCCATTTCAAATGTACCCTGCCCTGAGAATGCTGTACTTAGGTGGATGTTCACGTGATTCGAGAGAGCTCCTGGAACCATCTGGCCTAGGCCCCCAGCGATGAGCTGGGAGAAATAAAAATATCTCTGAATATCTACAGAAAATATCATCCTCTGATTCTTTCTATGGCCANGGGCCCTGAGCGTGCTGCACACAACAGCCAGGTGGCTGCCACGAGCGGGTGGGATAGCCCGAACCACAGTCCTGGCACGCAGAACGGCGAGCAGCAATGGAGCAGTGGAGCCGGTGCCAACCGAGCTGCCCGAGCCAGCGGAGCCGCAAGGACCGCTTGAGCCAGCGGAGCCACGGCCCCAAGGCCAGCCCAGGCCATTCCATGAAGAGCAAGGAAGAGTGCAAAGCCAGCATGGCAGGGCCCAGCTCGGTGGGGCCGGGCGTGGGGAGCGCAGGTGGCGGCAGCCCTGAGAAGACCTACAGCACGCAGGCGCGAGCGGCCCGGGCACAGAAGCAGCGGCAAAAGCTGCCGTAAAGCACGGCATGGCAGCATCGCAAAAGGCGTGGACCGGCAGCATAGCTAGTGCGGGAAGTGGAGGTGCCGCACCGCCGAGAAACAGCGGCGTGCACGGCTGCCCGTGGAGGGAGAGAGGTAGTGACCGAGCAGCTGGAAGCGGCCGTGCAGCAGCAGTGAGAAAAGGCAAAAGCAGAAGTAAAAGTAAAGATGGCGGCGTGGCCGGAGTGGCCCCAGCAGGCGGGGCTGTGAGCGGCGGCGGCAATGTGGCGCAGAGCGACAGCAGAGTGGGTGCGTGTGGCTCGGCGTGGTCTCGGGCACAGCCCCTGGCGGCCCCCCTGGTCGCGCCCTGGAGCAACCAGCATGCAGGCAGCCCTGGCTACCCCAGTGAGACAACAACAGCGAGGGGGCCCAACCGAGACGCTGGGGTCGGCGAAGCAGCGACCGTGCAGCCATGCGAGCACGTGGTAGGAGAAGCTTTAGCAACGAAGGTTTTGGGGACTGTAAAATGGAACAGTGTACAAAATAGTTATGGTTTTATAACGCAAAATGACACAGGA
>VYZQ01028937.1:0-37832 GCA_013400655.1 Mystacornis crossleyi
GATGCTAACAGAACACACTGTAACCCAAGACAGTATAGTAATCATCTATATGAATATGCAGACTGAAATTTGAGGGATCTAGTAGTCCTTGAGATTTAGACAGATTTTTAAGATAACTGGATGATTCATTCTTTACAGTTCTTTCAAGTACATTTCACAAAAAACTGGTAGTAGAATTTCCCAACTATAGACTTGTGTGTCTTTTACTGACATAATCTCTCTACTCCTGTATTTGGAAACTGACCTATCACAGAGCTTTAAAAAAGAAGAGAAAAAAAATAAGCCTGAGGCAAACACCTGCTGCAACAAGTTTCAACACATAGGAGCAAAGCTTGACAAAGATATAAGCAACTTAATACAAGATTTTTAATGAGAAGTGTCAGTCAAGTTTAATTTTGTGTGTTGCTATCAGCTCCACCTGTAATTAACAGCATTCCACTCTGTTCTTCAGCCACATAATCTTTTCCCACATTTATCTAGAATGACTGATGTAGGAAGCATCACACATCAATATTCTCAAAGAAGAGGGTTGAAGTATAAGGGCAAATACAGAGGTATTTCCCCAGATTGAAAGATCTAATTTTGACTTGCTCAACAGTCTCTGTTCTCATTTGACCCTTATAGCTGGTCTGAAATGTATATAACATTTGGTGGAGGAATTAAAATACTTCTCTGAACTTTCCTGGAGGGCGTGAAGCAGAACTCTACATGCACATATTGTGTTAGACCTACTGTATATTGGCTAGTACAACTAATTTAAGAAAAAAAGAATCATCAATTTCAGCTAGCTATCTGAACCTTAAATTTAGGAGAGATGTAGGACTTTGTGATTGCTGTTGTTGAACCTCATGAGGTTTCTGTTTCTTATCTCTTCATCATGTTACGGTCTTCTGTGTACACAAGCTAACTAAAACAAGGTATTTATTCACTGCTTCCCATGGCAGGCAGGTGTTCAGCCATCCCCAGGAGTGCAGGGTCTCATCACATGCAACAGGTGCTTGGAAAGACAAATGCCATCACTCCAAACGTCCCCCCATTTTGTCCTTCTTCCCCCCCTCCCCCCAACTTTGTATACATGATGTCACGCGGTCTGGAATATCCCTTTGGTCAGTTGCAGTCACCTGTCTTGCTGTGTCTCCTCCCAACTTCCCGTGCATCCCCAGTACCACCACCAGTGTGGCACCACAAAAAAGCAGAAAAGACCCTAACTTTTGTAAGGCCTGCTCAGCAATAACTAAAATATCTCTACAATAATAACCCTGTGTTCAGCAGAAATCCAAAACACAGCCCCCTAACAGCCACTATGAGGAAAATTAACTCTACCTCAGCCCAAACCAGCAAGCACACTATCACGAATAGGCTTCTGTATATATCCACTCCTCAGTTACCTGGAGACACTGTTGGGCTGGAGAAATGGATTTCCTTCCATAGATTTAGCCTGACCTAAATATGCATTTGTCGCTTGCCAACCCATTCATGACTAGATTGTCTGATGTACAGTATTTTTTCTTTTATATAACTGAAAACTGTAACATTTAAGATAATAGTCAACTCTCTTTTGCAAAGGATTAAGGATTTGTATAGGATCTAAGCCACTGCACTGTTACTGTATTTAACATTCTCCTCCATATTTTGTTCAAGGCTGAATCTAAAACTGAAATGTGTGAATAAAAAAAAAACCCAAACCATAAAAAAATCATTAGAACGTACTAAGGTACTCTGTTTTGAAACTCGCAATTAGATGCTTCTGTGCATATTATCTGTTTCTCCATCATTGCTTGCAGTCAAAATTATGTTGATTTTCTCTGTATACATTTGTCTGGAAACTCTAATTATGCTTTAACATATTACCTTTGGGGAAAGCATAAATCATTTGCATCATATTCTGCATTGGAATTATGCTGCTAACTTGGTTATTTAAGAGGACTCAGGACAGCCCTTACTTCAGTGCCTCTTAAAACGTAACTAAAGTGTAATAAATTTTGAGTTTCTAGGAATTTTTGTGACATCATCACAAACTGTAATGATGTGATTATTCATCATATGCTAGAGTCATAATTATGTTCTAATTATGCAAGGAGAAGTATTTATACTAAAACAGGCAATTAGGTGTAATTACACTAATGATGTAAATATACAAGAATTAACTGAAATTGATTTGAAAAGGAACTAGGGAAATGTATACAAATAAAACACATTTGATGGCTAAAAAAAAAAATAAACTTCTCTATTAAATGTTAAGTCTTGATTATGGGCTGGGAACATCATGCAAGGAAATGCCCCAAGGTCATTTTTTGCCCCAAAGCTCCTTCTAAATGTTGTTATTCTCTATCCCTTAAGGAGAGTGAGAGATTACTTGGGTTTTTCCAGATTTTTTGAGGCATGGACAGGGAATCTCCTATGAATGCTCTTCAAAAGAAGTATCTGGGCTCTCTATGTGGTTAGTTATTACATAGTGCAATTATACTCACATATTTCATATTTTGCCCCAAAAAATTAGATTTGTTGCATACATGTACCTGGAATGTAAATTCTTACTTTGTCAATATTTGCTTTCTAGCCAGACCACTTTCTTATTCTGAGATCCCTGTTTTATGCCCTTCTTTCCTTGTTTACCTCAGGGCACTAGGTAAATCAAAATTATGTTTTAAGAAAATCCTGGCCTTAGCTGCTTCAGACTGTCGTTACCACATCATCTGTAGTAAACCTTTCAGAATTTGCTTCTACTTGATATTATTTGGATTTATGTGAAAAATCAGGCATATTTTCGGCATAGGTTTGTTCATGTGAATCAGTTTAAACCAAAAGTGCTTGTGTGAAATGTTCCTTAAGAAAACAAATGAATAATTTCTTAATCATCATGAAAAAGGTCTATCAAAAAGTAAATTATTTCTGGACAAAGTTTTTAGTGTTCCACAACTATAGGTATATTGTACATTTAGTGCACACACTGAGAAGTGTATAGCAGCTAAATAAGCACCTGAAAACATGGTGTACATAAATGTACATACATATTTCGTACACATATACCTTAATACTCAGTCCCTACCAAGCAAGTCAGCACTTGCACTATTATTAATTATTAAAGTCATTGATTTCAGGCAGGGATGCCCTGCAGAGAGATATCACCAAATTCTAGAACTAGGGAATCATCAGCTGCATGAAGTTTAACAAGGGAAAGTGCCAGATTCTGCACCTGGAATGGGGCAACCCTGGATGCACAGATAGACTGGGGAATGAGATGTTGGAAAGCAGTGCTGTGGAANAGAGTTCAAGAGTTAGAAGTGTTTGGACAATGCTCTCAGACACGTGATGTGATTCTTGGGAATGTTCTGTGCAGCAGCAGGAGTTGGTATCCACGATCCTTGCGTGGGTCCCTTCCAACTCAGCACATTCTGTGATTCAGTGATTCTGTCAATTGTCAAAACTCTTTTTGGCTCACCAGAATGAATGGATTGTCCAGAAATAATGCTTACAAGTATTGTCCTCGGGGAACATAATATCTATTATTCTTTTGTGCTTTTGGTCAGCTATGGGCCCAATGAAATGCTATTAAATATTGTAAAATATTACAAAGAAAAATAACTCCAAGCTTTTCCATTTTTAATTTATTCTAGTCACACAATAATTTTATGAAGTTGTGACATGATCATCAATTCAAAAACACTTTTAAAACTCAGCATGAATCTTTATCAAACATTACTCTAGCAAAGGGTGATTGCATGTCTCTGAGAAGTGTAACACTAAGAGAAATGATCTCTCAGCACAATTTTCAGATCATGACCTGGGCTGTCTAACACAAAATTGAAAACTTATGCTTCTAGTTCAGCCCTGATCTCCTCTGCTGTCTGTTTCTCTGAGAAACAACAGATGCACTGTGGTAGGCAGATGGCTGACCCCTCTTCTGCACCTTTGTATTTCTCTTGTATGTCTGCACTGCATCATTCTGCTTTACATCTTGTAGCTGTAATACAACCTTTATTCCCACCGGGTACTTTGCTAAATCTCAAGGAAGAACAGGGAGGCTGTTGTCAAAGCTCTTCTCTAGTATTTAAAGTGCAAGTCTTTTTAAAGTGGTAAATTGATATGCATATAATATAGTAGCATCTGTTGCAAAAAGCAGCTGAACATGGGCTCAGCAAGAGTTGTTGAATATTAGAAGTCCAGTTTCTTAAGGAAGCTGTCTATTCATTGCCCATCTGTGAGCTCTTTCCTGTCTACCCACCTCTGAGCATAGTAATGAATTTCAGTGAGTTGTGAAAATAGATAAGAGATTACAAAGCTAATTAAATTGTCTCAGAAGGTCTTTCAGCTGCACTGATGCAGGACTCAAAACTCACCTCCTTACTGAAATAAAGGCAGTAAACTTCTCCATAAGTAATTATTCTCAGGACAAATACCTTGATCCTGCCCTTAAGAATAAAAGAGAAGGGGAAGACTAAATGGCAAGAGGCTCAAATCTATAGAATGCCAGGTTTCTTCAGTGCCTGTAGCGTTTCACAACTGCTTGTGACTCATGTTATTGAACTTACTGTTACCTATTATTCTTTCCACAGTGTTCTACAGTTTCAACTGTCAGATATGTAAACCTACATCTTCAGGGTAAGGTTTCAATTCCAGGGCAATAATTTTTCTGCATGCATAAAAATGTGGTGGCTAAGTCCACAGCTTAAATATTACAGACTGAAGAAATTTGTTTAATAGTGCAAAGTTAAGACAAATAAGGGAATCTACATCACAACAGGAAAACTGCATTCCCCAAACCACATAAATGTTTAAACTGATACAGAGGGGTCTTTTGTTTGGTCGGTTTATATATATATATATATATATACTGGCTTCAATTTTTTTTACTTTAAAAACTGTGATTAGAAAAAGCGTTCTTATCTCCTTCTGCTTTACTAACTAACTAGCAGCAAAATTATGTTTCTGAGAAGCTACTCCCTGGGAGGGGAAAAGGGCAAATATTTTCCAAAAAAGTTCCTCTTATTCAAATCTCTTTAATTCAGGAATAATACTTACGAGTAGAAAAATGAAAAGCAATTTTGAGAACAGAAACTAAAGACAAAGAAAATTATTGCATAAATGTAAGTGGATTTGAATTTGAAATAACACTTCTTGTTTCAAATCTGAAAATGTTCTACCTCAAAGGTTTTCTTTTCCAATGTATTATACAGCCAGATTATGACAAGGCAAAGAATACATGATGAGAAATCAAGGGATATGGAAAAAGGAATCAAAAAAGTGCTGTATTTTGCCATAGGAGCTTTTTCTTCATGAAGCCAGTCATGATGAAATTTGGATTTTTTAAAAAATACTACAATTCAAATATTAGTTACTGTTACATTTTTGAAACAACAGGATACAGCCAACACAAGCCAGCAAATACAAACCAAGAACCTAAAAATAGACACTATTTTCCTCTTTAAATGCCATTAACTTCTCTTAGAGCAAAAAGCCACTTAAAACAACATTACTTATGCTTTAATTTTTTTTTGTCTCAGTCTTTCTTATACAGATACAAAATTGACACTGGACTAAAGACAGTGAGGGGTGACAGTCATGATATGCAAATTTAAATCATATTACAAATGGATCTCAGCAGTTCTGGTTGAAGTTGTTTTACCAGTATGCTCCGCTTATTTTCTAGTCTTTTCCGAGTCAGTGCCCCAAAAAGATTTCATTAGAGGAAGAACAAACAGAAAGTAGCTGTTTCCTTGAGGCTTTGCAGCAGCTAGGTCTAATGTATCCTGCAGAATTCTTTACTATTTGGAATGCTGGCAATGTTTCAACCTTAAAGAATTCACTACTATGATGTTGGCAGGAGATAAGGCGTGGACACAAAAGGGCAAGAACATCTTCATCAGAACATTTTAACAAAAGCTTTTTGGGAGCAGAGTGTGATTCAATAGCTGATTAGTTAGAATGGCTTCCTAGGAGGTTAGATGATTTGGGTTTCTGTTTTTTAATGCTTGAGCAGACTATAGATTGGCTACAGTGAATGCCAACTTATTGGCTACTGTAATTTCATGACTTCTGTCAAAACCTAATAAATCAATTTGGGAAAAAGCCTGAGGTGAAAGCACATACATCCCAGGAACATTCAAGGTGGACTGGAGTAAAAGGAGAAAGAAAAGCAGAAACATTTCTTTCAGAAATTCACTTTCTAAAGAAATAGTGACATGCAGAGAGTACCCACAGCTATGATGTAGTTTCACCTTCTAACTAATCACTTGGAATGCTTTTGTGGAGTGCAATTAAAGCATAATCTTTCCTCTGCATTTCTTATGGGGTAATTTATGAGAATTCTTTCTGTCCTCCCGGTGTATGATGTTCTTGGTCTAAAGTGGTTTATTTCCTCGTCATGGAGGGACCTCAAAATCTAAATTTGCATCCTGCAAGCTGCTAAGGAGATGAAGAGCTGCAACACAGCATTTTGTCACTTCTTTCTTTCATTTATGAGCTGAGACTGGCTGTTTAAATATGATTGATATTCTTTTTTTTTTTTCTTTTTCCACCAGAAACATATCGGCTACAGGGCAACCCTCTCTTTCAACATCTGTTCAGCATATTATTCATATATTCAGATTTTCCTGCTCACTCAGCATGTTGTAGCTCATTACAATACACTAAATATTCTTCTGCAGTGAGCGGAAGGGGTTCACAGGCTTCAAGTCTGCTGGTTCCAGCTACATATGTTCCTAAATTCAAAACTCAGTTTTGACCACTGTGACTTCAGTTGTGGTTTCTCTCATATATAGTTATTCACTGCAGTCTCAGTACCAAGATAAAATGACAAATTGAAAAGGTTCCTAAAATCATGACACAGTACATGTGGGTCAAGATGAATGAGGTACAAACTCCATGCAAATCATCATTATTCTGTTGAGATACTCTACCTTCAAACTGGCAGAATGATCGTTTTTAGACAATCTTTATAGCAGTATGAGAACATCAATTCAAAGGATTTTTCACAAATTATTAGTTTGATTCCATGAGAAGACAAGATTTGTCTCTGTCTAGTCCTTTCTTGCTTCTCCTTCTATATCTTACATAAACTCTTCGTCAGCCTTGATCAAATCTTGAAAAAAAGAAAGGAGGAATGGTCTGAAAGTAAGTTCTTACAATATAGGTTGTAAAAACTACTCGGAAAGAACTAGCTGGCCAACAGCCTTAGACAGACAGCCATCTAGTTGTCATGAGTCACTCAAGATGTGACAAAGTACATAGCATCTCTTTCCTATATATCTAAGCCAGGAACTGCAGAGAAGTTTTGTCACAGTTTTTTTATGCCACAGAAGTTTTTTATGTGGAAAGGCATACTTGAAATTGGAGGAGTTTTGTTCTCATTATTTCTTTTATACGTAGAATGGTGTTATTTATTTAGTCTCAGCTGTGCTACTAATATAGATCTGGATTCAACATTGCCTACTTGCAGGCAGAGTTGAGATGCAAATATATTAAAATACTCCAGTTGTAGACTACTATTTGTAGAATTTTGTACTGGTTTTGTCTTCATAGTAGTTGATAAAGGGCTGGTTTGGATTTGAGTAAAAACAGTATTGGCAGCACAGGGATGTTTTAGTTATGGCCGAGCAGGGCTGAAAAAACATCGAGACCTTTCCACTTCTCACCCCACCCCAGGAGTGAGGGAGCTGGGGGGGTACAGGGGGACACAGCTGTCCCCAACTGATCTAGGGTGTATTCTATACAATATGACTTCATGCTCAGCAATAAAAGCTGGGGTATGAAGGGAGGAAATGTTTGGAGTTATGTTGTTTATCTTCCCAAGTAGCAGTTACACGTGATGGTGCTCTTCTTCCTTGGGGATAGCTGAACACCTGCCTGCTCATGGGAAGCAGTGAATTAATTCCTTGCTTCACTTAGCTTTTCTTGTGTCTGCAGCTTTTGTTTTACCTATTAAACTGTCTGTATCTCAACACATGAGTTTTCACACTTTAACCTTCCCAGACCTCTCTCAACCCTCATGGGGAAGAGTGAGCAAGAGGCTCTGTGGAGCTGAGCTTCCCACTCAGATTAAACCTCAAGAAGAATGTGAGTATTTCTATGGTGATATGCACTACTTTGTTATTCTTCTAACTACGGAGAATCATAGCATTAGTTATGTAATATTTTTATCTTTCTTTTGGTTTTCTTCCTAGGTGAGTTTTGTTTTCAGATTTTCAAATAATCCTAAGTTAGAATCCATACTATGTTTCATCTGGTGAGATACAGTGCACTACATCATATAAAGAAAAAAGGATTATTATGTACAATCTATATTGTAAGTCTGAAGCATACCTTGAACCTTAACACTTTTAGATATAATTTACACTCTAGTTCAATATCTGCATTCTGCTAGAGTTCATTCTGAAACTATTGTTAGGAAAGAAACATTGCCCTTTCAAAGTTCCTAGAAATTTATGTTATCATGTCTACCTTGCATCTCTTTCTCTTCATTACAGTTTTTGGTCATCTTTTTATTGTCTATAGTCATGTTTTCCTCTTGATCACATCCATCAGTATCTAATAATATATCTAATTAAAAAGGAGGATCTATGAGGTATAATATTTTCTTCGCATTTTGTCATAATTTCTATAATTGCTTCTCCATATTTTCTTCATATTTTGTCATAATTTCTATAATTGCTTCTCCATATANGATCTATGAGGTATAATATTTTCTTCGTATTTTGTCATAATTTCTATAATTGATTCTCCATATATGCATTTTGCTTCATAAAATGTATTATTTAGAAAACAAAGCAAATCTAATCTGTGTTAAGAAGCCTAAATTGACTATACTAAAAACAAGTCTTAAGCATCCATTGTGAAACCCATTGTCACACATAAGTTATGTGAACCACTGAATAACTACATCATCAAGCACTTGTCCTCCATTACTATTGCAAGGAGTTCTGTGTATTCAAAAAGATAGCAGAAAGTGCTAAATTTGGCATATATAACTGAAATGACAGAATATATCAGCCATAATTCCTTCTATATAACCTTTATATAGAAGGTTTATTTATTTATCTGACTCACAGAGCACTGTCTGAAAATTAAAAAGTAGTTCTCCTGTTGTTTTCAGGTGATAAATATGCAATTTTATTAGAAGCAGTGACAAAAAGACATAAACTTGGGAAATCTTTCTTTAGCATACAAGACAGTAGAATTGTACAGGTATGCTGGAATCTATGTACAGTGATTTTTCTTTTCATCTAAGATCTTGAGTAACCTACTGTAAAAGGGTGATCTGTGAAAATCACAGAATAGCAGAAAGCTAAAATGGATATATTTTTTTTTTTAATCAGCTCACATAATTTCTCCACTAAGATATAGATTCAAATAATGAGGTTACCAGGTATTAAAATCATACAGGTCAAGAATGCTGGCTGTGGTCAAATGATTTTCTCATCAGCATTAGACTAGAAATGCAAAGGTTTTGGCCATTGTGTTCTCAGCTGGCAGCTACCAATAACATCTGGGCCATTAACATCAGAATTAGTAATCTAGAGAATTGTTCCTTCTATCTCTTCCAGCTAATACTGGACTCCAATTAGGAGTCTTCCAAGCCCACCTGCAAAAATGTCTATGTGATTCAAATATCCAAGTGTCACAGATTGTGGAAAGTTATATGAAGAGAAAATAAGAACACAGCTACCTGGAATATTCTGGGTATTTAATATTCTGGGTATTCTGGGTACATTCTGGGTGTAGGAAGCATTCCTTCTGTTAAACCTTTAGCAAATGACTATGGTGACCATTTCTTTAGAGAGACATCTCAAAAAATTTTATCACATAGAAGTTTCTTGAGTGCAAGTCTGTAGAGAAAATCAGAAGTTCTTAAAAGTAAACAACAGAGAAGTGGTTATTTATATACGGTTTTGCTTTTATTTAAGATATTAAGAGCATAAAAATCTTAAAACTCGCAGTTGATTAAGTTGAAACTACATTACCTACACAACTGTCTTTCTCAAATGAAGTGGTAATTGCCACTTTTCCTTGTCCTCTTGCCATGTGTTTTGTTTTAAAATAAATGTCGACATCCTGGGACCACTGTTGTGATTTTCATAACATATCACAACATATCACAAAGCCTAGAGCCTTCATTTCTCCCAGAAACAGTTAGCAATTAAAATAACAATGTGATACCACATTTTCAGCTCTGGCTAAATATTAGTACAGGAGGTAATATAAAGGCTGGTCTTTACTGGGGGCCTCCAGGGGCAGATATGGAAAATGTCCACCCCTCCACAGTGTGAATGCAGTTTTACAGGTTTAGCAAATTAGCATAATTGACAGAAATCACCAATTAGAGACATAAGTGGTGAGGCAATTTCCCCAGTTCAAGCCCCTTCTAAATCCTCCCCTCTCAGATGGGTACTAAACTTTGTTTATGAACATATGTCTCAAAGAGCTGGTCTCAACCTTGGTTGCCAGGAAAAACCAAGATAAGACAGGAGCCTTGGGAATGTGTTTTGTCTTTCTGCCTATTGGGTAGGGTAAAGAAAAGTACTGAAGCTAGCTAGAATACAGTAATAGAGCTACTCTGGCCCATCAGTGGTACCACTGTCCTGCTCTTCTCTGAATGCTTTTGCTCAGACAGTAGAGTTTACATTACAGCTGAACCGGACCTGGTTGTTTTTTTCTTTAAGTTTCATACTTCTCATGTGTGAGAAGTACACATTTGTAGATATTGTAGATATGTTAAACTCCATGATAAGTGGAGGAGTGAATGAAAAGATTTTCTTCCATCTCCTCTTATATCTCTATTCAGCTTTGTCTCACAATTGATGTGCACTGATTTTTTCTCTGTCTCTTTGATTGGCTGATAGGGTCAATGAAGCCTATGAATGAAAGAGAAAAATCATTAGACTTTTTATGATCTTTTGTTAACTTTGGAGTATCCTGCTGTTGACCCTGATTTCAGTGTTTGCCTATGCCTATCAGGCAATTAATGAGCTCAAGAGAAACTCAGTGCTTGTTGCTGATGTACTACAGGACAGGATATACTTTTATCTTGTGTTTTTGCTTAGGAGACATTTTTATTATCTCTTTCTCCCCCACTTCAACCCAGTTTGGAAGGTTCCCAGTTGCATAAGGCTCAAACATCTACATAAAAGCTGCAAAGTAGTTTCATTTCACCTAAATAGTGAAGCTACATAACATCTCTTCCTCTGAAATAACAAGATACTTACACTTTGAGCTTAAAACTTGAGTGAAGCAGAACATCATGCTGAAAATACAAATTTCTGTAATTTGATTTCAGAACAGTACATTCATTTTATTTGCAAGTTTACAGAAGAGAGAACACTGCAGTCAATTATGGTCAGATGCTTTGGAATTTGTTTTGACTGGTGAAATACACTGTGTGATGATTCCAGTGTGCATGACAAACATGTACAATACCGTGTTGCCAGATATGGTGAAAAGGAAAAGAAAATAAAAGGATTCTGTGGCAAAAGTGAAGACTTATACGTTGAGAAAAAAAGTACAGTTCTCAGCTGTGAGGCGTCTTGATTTGGACATTCTGGCATCTGCTATAGAATGGGATAAGGACACTCCTATTGTTCAGTAAATAAAAAATTAGTGTTTACTGACGGCAGGGTCAGCTGTCAGCTGACAGGGGAAATATTTCTCTTTGCTGAAATCTCGTTGCATGCCTAAACAGGGAAAGCAATCTTTTTCAACTTGTCAAACAAATCTTTTTGGACTTTAAACTGGTAGGCAAACTGAATTGGCGTTGTGTTTCTTTAGTTTCACAAATTCAGATATCTGAGGTAGTTTTTGTTATTTTACTGATGGCTGAAATGTATTATTACAAACAACAACATAATAGTAAAAAGAAATTTCCAACTGAGATAAATGGATGGAGCTTTACCAAATCCTTGTTACTACATTGATTTGCCAGCTGTTTACCTGGATTTTTATATAAACACCATAAAAACAAGGCAAAAGGATTCATATGAGAAGTTCAAGTACTTAAACCAATGACTGGTTTCTCAGGACCTTGCTTCAATACTTTGGCACACAGATTCCCAGGGGAATCAGGGCCCTATCTTTCTGAACAAAATTATTTTGAAGGCACAAAATGCAGCATCTCTTAACACTAATTGACTGGTGCTATAATCAGTTAAATTTTAGCATGATTTGTATTAATGTTAATGACAGTGGAGAAATAGGATCTTGTGCCAATAGAAAGAGACCTAGAGTTAAGGAAATTCTATCTTTGCCACTGATATTTTTGTGAACCCTTGGGAAAGTCACAGGCACATAGTGTACCATTCATCGTACTTGGTAGACTTATTTATGAAAATTTTTCTGTCTCATATTGCTGCTTCAAAGGAGCACTGTGAGACTAATTCATCAGCAGCTTTTGGAAAGCATTCATGTAAATGGACCATAGAACTAATAGAATTATAATACTTTATAGGCATGTTGCACTTATATACC
Organism: Mystacornis crossleyi; assembly: GCA_013400655.1. NCBI lineage: Eukaryota > Metazoa > Chordata > Aves > Passeriformes > Timaliidae > Mystacornis > Mystacornis crossleyi. The sequence goes on from VYZQ01028937.1 coordinate 12,457, forward strand.
ACTGTCTGTGAGAAAAAATGTGCATTTATCAGTTAATCCATCTCCAAAAAGTTCCTATGACTGAGGATATTTCAGTGGTGTCTTTGATTCTTCCTCTAGAAAGATAAAAAGTGAATTACCTGGACTAAAGAACACTGGGGGGAAAAAATGAAAAAAGGGACAAGAAAGTGCAAAACAGGTGAAAATGCTTGAATATTTTCTAGATAGAGATCTGTTACATTGAAAACTATGAAATATTGTCATTTTGCTGTGTCTTTGCACCAACCATTTGCATCCTCCAGTTTTTATAAGTTGAGATCTCACTTCTGTGCAAGTACCAGGATGGGAAATTGAAGGTTTCCTGAGTTCTTCTGCATTTAGTCGCATCCTAGTAGGTGGCATAATTTTATCTTTTTTATTAAACCTCTACTTGATTTCCTTAATCAGTTTTCCTTTTTTGTTCTAAATGGTAGAAAAGGTGGGTGAAAGCCCTCCATTATAGTGGTAATTACCTTTTAATAGCCTTTGTTGTTGAATTCCCTAGCAGCTGAGGAGAGTATTTGTGTGGTTACAGAATATCAATTAGAATTTTGGACTGTAGAGAGTACATAGCAAAATCTGTACCTTCTCTGCAAGGATCTATGTATGTCAGGTAGGATGTTACCACTTCATTACAAGATGCCTAGTGAGCATGAGTAGAATTGCTAGTGTGCCGTGAAAATGAAGTCCGAATCTTAACAAACCAACACCTGAAAATGTCAGGGACAGGCAGATTAAAATTTAAACTGTTAGCTTCAAATACCCTAATTCACGGCCGGACCCAGCGTGGAGCCACGCGGAGCCCAGACAAGCGCCAAAGAGCAGCTGGCATGGAGCAGCCGCGAAACCAGCGGGGCTGGGCGCGGTGGCAGCGCGCGGACGGGCAGAGCTCAGGCAGGCGCCGAACCCGAACCTCCCGCGGGGCGCGGGGCGGCAGCAACGCGAGGGCCCCGCGGTGGCGCCGGGGACGGTGAGGCAGTGGCCGGCTGGGACCAGCACCAACAACATGAACACAAAAGAGGAGAAGTTCTTGCAATAAACGTTCTGGGGACTGTGAAATGGTACCAAGTCAAGCAAAATTATGGTTTTATAACAAGAAGGGACATCCAGGAAGATGTGTTCGTCCATAAAACTGCGATCAAGAAAAGCAAACCCCGAAAATTAATCCCTGGTTTAGAAGATGGAGAAACTGTAGTTTTTAACTTAATTCAAGGGAAGAAAGGTCCACAGGCGGCCAATGTTACAGGACTTCATGGAGCTCCTGTAAAAGGCAGATGATATTCTCCAGATTGCGGTGATTCCAAACAATATCCCCATTATAAACCACCCCTACAGCCTCCCTTCCCCCATCGTCTCTTTCTCTTCTGTTATTCCCAGTTTATGTTTCCACAGGTTCCTACCTCGTTTCTCCCTCCATGGCTAGCCTCTCAAAACCATGCTTTTCCATACCTTTCAAATCCATTCCCTCAAAACTTCCAAATACCTCAGGGTGGGTAAAAAGGGGGAGGAAGGGAAGGAGTGGGAAAGAATTAGCCATCATTGTCTAAAGTTCCAGCAGGTATAGATGAAAGAAAACCTCTTCTACCTCCGTTTCCCCACAAAAAGATGCTCCGAGAGCCTCCATCTCTCTCCTGCCATCTCGAGGATGCTCCAAAAATACTCCGTTTGGACTTTTGGGGGCTCAGAGGGTGGCTTGTGTTCTTTTAAAATCATTTTTGTCATTTTTTAAAATTAAAACAAAAGGGTGAGGTGAGGAGTTTTCCTCCTTGCCCCGCTTCCCCTGGGGGGATGGGCTTTGAGGTGGACGCATGGTGGGGTACAGGTTTGCCTCCTCCTGCTCCCTGGTCACGGGTACCCAGATCCTGTCCCCATCAGGCTTTTCCCCTGCCCCAGGAAGACGGGGGTTCTTCGCAGGGAACCAGTGAGTCTGGTCCAGGCCCCCATGCCGAGAGGCTGGGAGGAAAAATAAGGAACATCCATGAACATCTATCAAATATCACTTCCTTGTTTATGTCCACAGGCATATCTGTCTCTGGAAAGGGTGCTGGGACCCCACAGCAACACTAATTATCTTGGGGCTTATTATCATTTATATTTATTGAATATTGAATTATTATAAATAAGATTACAATTAGATGCAAGAAAGTGGTTTAAAATTTCAAAATATCTCATTATCTATCAGAATTCAGAAAAACTTTAGTTCTTTAGTGCAGTCATTCTTGAGACACAACTGAATTATGTCGTATAAACACATACTTTTCACTATCAATAATATAACAAAAGGAATTGCCCTGCAGACTCTGAGAATGAAAAAAAAAAGCCCCATTTTTAAATAATCTATTCTTCAGTATGAAATTCTTCTGTTCTGAATCACATGGCTTTATACCCTCTGTGAAACATGTAGTTACTTAATGCCTTTAAATATTAATAGATGATGGTCATGTAAATATGATAGCTGGCTTTGTAGAATAAATTTATTTTTCAGGGGCAAGACAAATTTCACATGTTAGTATTTGCTGTATAGTTATTCTTCTTTGAAAAATACTTACTCTTCACCTAGCAGATTTACTGAATGCAATAGCATTGAGTTTTAACGAAATGAATTCAGCTTTTATTTTGCTAGAAATTAGAATACTTTTCAAGTGTTGCTCAAATCAAGATGCTTCAGCATAACAAGAAAAGATTTGAAAGATATAAACAATTAACATAATCAATAAAACATGATAAATCTAAATAATTATGATGAAAACAGTCTTCAATATATAATTGTAGGGGTATAAAAAATTCAAGATTTATCCTACCTACTGCAAAAAGCAACCAACCAAATCAACTGCAACATTTTAGGTATTCCTAACTCTTTTAGATGTGTGCCTTTTTTGGCTGAAGATCTCTATGTTTTGCTTCCATTTCAAAGCAAATATGTTTCAAAAACATGAGAGAGAGATACCTTTACTCTTTTTTTAAATATTAACAAAAAATTCAAGGTATACAATGTTCAAAATTTGTGTTTCTGGAGGATATAGCAAAATACCTCCTGAATTCTTAAAATACAGCATGGACTATTCTGTAAAGAACAGGACAACACAGGATAAGTTTTAGAAATCAGAATATAAGTGAATAGATGTGTCAATATGAAAACCTGTGGTCATGATGATAAAAAGAATTCTGTTGTGATGAGACAGTTTTGTTGAAGTATCTCTGCTGAAAGTGGATCTTTTTAAGTTTCTAAATTATAACATTGTACAGTAGTAACCACAGCTAACCACTGCTAGTTTTGGAGTGAAACTTTTGGAAAAGGAAAAGTTAATTAATATTTTCCCCTTCAGCTTAGAAACACTAAGTCTCATGTATTTCCTAGAAACATAGGACATTTGGAATTAGGAGATTTGTAGGTGTCAACAAATACTTAATGTGGGGCATTTGGTCAAAATATGGTCAAATTCAGATGCATTTAATTAAATCCTTTGCTTCACTTCAAGTCTTATGAACAAATTGTGGCCTTTTTCACTCTTTTTGTAGAATCAAGGTCTTAGTAAAGAATTGTCAGATCATCAAGTCCAACCATTTACAAAACATTGCTAAGTCAACTCCTAAACATGACCTGAAGTGCCACATCTACACGTCTTTAGAATACCTCCAGGGTTGTTGACTCAGCCACATCCCTGGCAGTCTTTTTCAATGTTATAACCCTTTCCATGAGGAAATTTTCCCTAACATCCTGTCTAAAAACCTTCTCTGACACAACCTGAAGCCATTTCCTCTTGTCCAGTTGTTTATTACTTGGGAGAAGAGGCCAATCCCCCCACCTGGCTACAACCTCCTTTCAGGCAGTTGTAGAGAGTGATAAGGTCTCCCCTGACCCTCCTTTTCTCCATATGGCAAGGAAAGAATATGTTAGATATAGATTTCACCTGCTTGGCACCCTTAAGACCATGAATTTTCTTTGAGGTTAGCAAGTTTGCTTGCATCTTTTTCAAATTGTTTTCAAATACTTTTGTTCCTTAGGTAGTATGAGCAACATGAAATTATCCCATTTCATGTTTGCTCTCATAAGGGTTTCAGTACAGAAGGCCTTTGAACTGAGTATCTTCATGGGTTATTGTAATTTTCTATGTCCTTTATAATTTAATTTTTTTTCTGGAGTGGTTTTGGTTTTTTCTTTTTTTTTTTTTTTTAATATCATCCATGATAGAGAAGCTTAACAAATGATGATATTGATAATAATAATTATGCAGCAGTGAATGCTTTTTGGCTCTAATGTAGATTTTCCTTCTTGGGGTCAAGAACCTGAACCTCTTTTCTCATATTTGTTAATTGGATGTAACAGTATTTATTTTTACAACACCGATTGATATGTTTGAAATTTCTTTCAAAGAAAGACGGCCCTTTCTTCAAGATAAAAATATTGATTGGAAAAACCCCAGAGGAACAGCTTGCTCAGAGAGTTGGTAAAGTATCTATACTTTCAGATACTCAAAACACAACAGGACACAGTCCTGAATAAGCTGCTCTAATGGACCCTCCTCTGATCAGAGGGGTTAAGCTAGAGATCCCTTCTCGAAAATTCTCTGAAATGGAAACTTCAAGTTATTGTAATAAAAAAGTAAAATAACACCTAACAAGCTACTGGCTTTCAAATAGAAAGCAATAAAAGCTTCTGAAACAGTCTCAATTAAAATAAAATATATTCATTATCAGAAAACTTTTCACAGGTGGAGAAACTTCCGCTTACTGGCAACATTTCTTGAGCTTTTAACATTTCTTTGTTTTTCCTAATTAATCTTGGCCTCAAGGTCAAAGGCATTCACTTACAGTGACAGCAGTAAGTATACTGTGGTTATGTATTTCATGGTCAGTTCCTTTCCTCTGTTTCTCCAATTAAGTCTTCAAATAATTAACATATATGACTAGCACTTTAAACAATTTCTGCAGCTGAGGATAGACAGTGTCCTGGAAGCTCAATTAGATATGAAAACAAATTGCATGAAAAGTTGCAGAGGTCAGAGAATTTTGTATGGTCCACAACCTAATGGGAACACACAGGATGTCTAACCATATTTTGTAATAATTCATCTTGAAGTTAACTGGAGTTTGATAGAAAATTTTAGCAGCAAGCACAGCTAAAGCATAATTTATTTTCCATCTAAATTTGACAGGAAGGAGTCTGCCTGCCACAGTATCTGATCTAGATCCATTTCAGTCATTGGAGATGTGCACGTTCTCTTTTAATTTCAGCAATACACCTATTTCTGATTGGTGTATTAATGCATAAAGCAACTAGTAACGGCAGTAAGTAGAAACAGAGCTTGGGAGGAAAGATATAATCTCTTAAAAAAAAAAAAAAGCACCAAGTGAGCAGAAACCAGAAACTGCTGAACAGGGTCAGTCAATAAATATATTCATTTTTCCATATTCAAGATCAAATATTACACAACTAGCAAGAAATACATCAAGTTTCAAAGAGACAGTGTCAAGCACTATACAAAGATATAAGGAAGGAAATATGAACCTGAACATCATCAACACACAGATAACAAAACCAGAGTTCAGGGAGTAGTACAGCTGAATGTTCAGTATAGAATTTAACTGCATTAGAATATAAGGCAATTATCAATTCTAAGTATGTTCTTAATTTCACTATATTACAAGCTATTTGCAACAAAAACCATTCACTACTGTTTTCACTTGCTTTTTGTTTTTGCTCTGCTCTGCAAGTAAATGTACATGTGTGTTGTCATATGTGATATGCTGAGAGGTATTTTTTTTTTTAATTAAGTGGGAAACATAATAAAGAAAAAGGAATTTTAATGGAAAGGAAAAGGTGCAAATAAAGGTAGATATGATTTTTTCTATCTTATCTACTCTTTGATGATACTAGGTATAAGAACACCTCATTCTGGAAGTAGCTTTTGACGGAATCATTGATATTTATTAATAAAATTCTATATTATTAAAACTCAGGGTTATTTTAGTAGGTCATATGAAAAACCATAGTCCCTACAACTCTTCCTTTCCTTAAATCTGCCTTATTCATCAACACCACTTGAATGAACTATGGTGCTTTGAAAAAGTGGTGTTCAGTTATGTCTGAAGTATTTATTTGATGCTTTCAAACTTTACTGTTTTAGTCAACACAAAGAAGGAAAACTTCAGCCCCAACACTTTGGAAAAGTTTTGTCTTAATCCAAACTCAAACTAATTAGAATAATGTGATCGAGTATTATGGGAAGTTTTTCAGTTTTCATTCTCAGCTACCTTTACTTCAACAAGACACAGGAGATGCAACCTTTAATAAAAGTTTGTCCTCTTGTTTTAACTGCAGCATTTACAATAGAACAAAAATGTCCATCAGGATCCATTTTCAAAGCAAACCCCTCCACTGGCTCTTCATTCATGTGAGGTTATGAAACTCACAATGCCCTCTATTTACTTATGTTAGTTAATATTATTTCTTCTGTATTTGTACATGTGCAGCCTGCCAATTAAAAGAGCATACCTTCCTTCTTTTTATATCACTGCCCTTAATTAGAGGTTTAGATGCTTTCAAGAGAGATCAGACAACAGCCCATCTGTTTAGGCAGAGGTTTATTTAACACTGCATATGTAAGATCTGGATAACCACAGTCATATGATTACCAAACAGAAACTGCCTTATTCAAATAGCTTTTATGTCCTTAAGTGACTCCAGATGACTGGATTAATTTTAGGCAGCCTTTTATTTACCTCAGTTCAGGAAAAGCCAAGACTTTCTTTATTCATAACTGGTATTATATATGCTAATGCCTCTTAGCTAACTAATAATCAATCTTGCTTGCAAATTTAGGTAATATATGATTTGGATTACACTGTAAGAATTTTACCCCTAAAATAAAACATGAAAAAGAAAAGCCTTTTCTACCTTTTGTTTCACTTACCAACATCAGGAGCAGCAGTTATATCACTTCATTATTTTACATATATATTACTTTTGTGACAAGCTTTCAGTACTGTACTTCCAGTGAGTGAGATACACAGAATTTGTATATCATCTTGGATTCATAGAAGCCTTTGAATTCCAGAAAAAATCACTATACTTTACTTAAAAAAAGAAAAAGGGGGGATAAGAATCAGAACAGTTATTAATTTATTAAGTGGCATACACCAGCTGAGATACTGTGCACATCATGCAGTGACAGAGAAAATAGAAGCAAGAAGGTAGATGATCCTAGGTTAATTTCTTTATTCATTTTTTTTAGATTTTTTTTTCTGCCTTCAGAAAACCCAAACCATAACACAGCAACATACTTTACAAGATTTTTTCTTATACAAGAATTCCTAAGAAGTTAATAGTTGTGCTAAAAAATGTTCGTGTATGAGAGGATCCTATCTAAAAGCAGATCCTTAAGTATTTCTGTGGATTGGCGATTATCATAATTCAGTGCCTTCACTTTTTACATTTTTGTTAATGTGAATGTTGATCTAGCATATTCTTATTAAAATACATTTATTTAAAACTATAAGATTATCACACATGTAGCATGTCAAGATATGAAAGGTAGAAGTGAACAAATAGACTTAGGTGTAAATGACATAATCTTCAGTTATGGATAACGCCAGTCTCATGAATTTTGAATAAACTTGACCATCAAAGATGAATGTCTGGGATCATGTCTTCATTTTTGTTAATGCAAACAAACTCCTTCTGTCTTTGGAAAGCAATTCTATACAGACAAAATTGTGTAAACACAGATTTCTGGTCCTCCAGATTTTGGTTTAATTAACTTTTCCTCTTGCTCTTCACTGATAATTACCCTCAATTCCCTTTATGAAAACAAGGGATCTCTGCAAAATAGTTCAAAATCACAGGGGCAATTTTGACTGTGTTTGTGGTTTAATGATTATCTAACAACAACAACAAAAATATGCAAATGCATTTAGGTGGACAAACCAAATTTCTTAATTTTGGGGTATCTTTGCATTTATGTTTGTTTTGTTACTTGTAATTGTTATGACAGCTTTCCTCCCATGTATATGTCTATAATTCAGGGGATTCTTGCTAGATTTTGAAGAATTATTTTGTGTTATAAGTGGATATATGACAACAGGGAGTCATCTAAGATTCCAGTATATTAAAGAGCAATACTTCATTCTAGTTCACCACACGGTCCAACAATCAACTGTACTAACAAGAATGAGGGAGGCATCATGGTTCCAGAATACAGAATCTCGACTAGAAGAAACTAGTACTGCCCAGAGATGTGCACATCAAAACAAAACCCTGAGGTCAGATGAGTTGACTCATGACACATGTCAAAGACTTATTTGCTAAAGGATCAATAGAACACCTCACGGATGATTAGAGATAAGTCATAAAATCGTACCAAAAATGAATTACAAATTTTTATTTTCAGCCTTCATCAAAGTATTTCTCTACACAGGTAATTTTAGGATTTTAGAACCGTTTAAACCATGATCAGAACTGCAACACATTTGCTTTAATAGGAACAAATTAGAAGTGTCCCATTTGGTCACTCCTCTTCCATTTTCTTTTTCCTGAAATAATGACCTACTGAAGTTGAGAAGACAAACTTCCACCCACAACCAGCATTCTTCAGTGAAGTTAGATCAAGAAAGTTCTCCAGTTCGCAGGCTCCAATCAGGGAGCAGACTTCAAGTCCTTTCACTGCAGATTGCAATGCTTTAGGCATTTCTACCAGGAAGATCACCACTAACTCCTGGTATCCTTGTCAAACACCCTCTAAAACTTCCAGCTAAGATGTATAACTATGGGAATAGAAAGGCAACTATAGCACTACAATAAGAGACAGGAATAAAAATTAATCCTATATTAAAAGACGTAGGAAGATAAGGGAAACCAAAATATTCACAACAAAGCTTATTTGCATTATATATTTTGTTGTAAAATAAAGAGTTTATATGCTGCACCCAAATGCTATGAATATTTTCTATGAAAGCACAGATAGAATCAGTATTTCAAAAAGGCTCTCAGCGTATAATGACACTGTAGACCTCATCATGGGAAGTTTTAAATAAGTGTTCTTCCTAAAATGTACAGCAGTCTGCAGTGTAGACATGACTTCGGACTATCTGTGCACTCAGACTGTACAATATGCATCAGTTCATGTTGCGGTTTGTAGGTTCTGGTGATGGTCTGGCAAGCCGCAGCCTTCCCGGACAGCGCAGCCCGGCTTCGTCGGGGAGAGAAGCTGCCCACTTCCTGTAGTCCCTTCCGGGCGGCCCCACATGGCTCCGACTAGGTCTCAGCTTCTGCAACACGGTCCCCTGCATGGGGACCTCAGAGGATCTTTATTCACATGGTCCCAGAGGCAGAGAGGACCAGCACAGGCTGATTCCACAAGGCAGAGAGTGGCACGTGCTATGGGGCTGGATTTTATATGGGGATGAGGAGGGCGGAGAGAGCACATGGACTAATGGTCTCAGGGCACAGGGGCGGTACATGGGTGGGATTAGGGTACAGAACAAACGGGGAGAACCCGAGGGAGTGGCTAGGAAGAGGGGCGGGGGAGGGACAATAACGTGGGGAGGGCAGGCAATTTGGCAAGTAAAGGAGTGGGAAAACGTACCACCACAAGTTCAGGTGTCCCTCTTGTCACTGTTGCTGTAGATACCATTTTCCTTTTCATAAAGATGTTCATTTGCTGAAATATCTCTGTTCTTTTATTATCATATGCATTAACCTCATATTACAAATAAATGTATCAGTTTGATGCATAAAAATATTGTTAAGAGAGATATTTCATTATTAACCTGTTTATGCTTTGCACTCCAGTTGTCTGACTACTTTTCAGGATTATTCTTCTATCAAGAAGCTACATCTTGCCTCTTGTTCCAAAGGCAGTTCCCTACTGTTCCCTCTATATTTCTTCCCTCCGGAAGACAGTGATTGCATTCTCTTTCAATTACCTCAGTACCAGCTTAAAAAGACATTGCTATTTCATCTCCCTTGGAATGAGTTACAATGAAAAACAGAAAAAAGAAACCTACACTGACAAGAAGACCAGGTGTTTCTGTCAAGAAGCTTCTGTGATACATTTCCACTTTCAGCAAAGCAAAAACCTCATCATTTAAACATACCTATTTTTTCCCTATTTATTTTTAAAATGAGTTGACATAAGGAATTGATTTGAAAGTTGTCTTGTTATAAAATACTCTCCAGGTTACTAAAAAAGACACCAAAATAAGAGAAAGAGGGGATACTGCGAAGAAAAGAAAGAAGCAGGGAGACCAAACACAGGTGCATCTTATATATCTTTTCTATTTGAAATATTTATACTAACTCCAATGAAGTGTATATATACTCTAGTGTATATGTATTTATACTAACTCTAATGAAGTGTATATATACTCTAGAATAGTGTTTGTCTATATATATACACACTCATATATATATAAAATATGTATATATAATATGTATATATATATAATACGGATATATCAAATATGCTTATTATATCTGGAATCTCTGAAGACAAGTTTTCTCATATGCAAGGAACATATTTGAATGAATGTAGCTCCACTTCAACCTGGTGCAGACAATTCAGAATCTGAGAAGATACCTTACCCTATTTTTGATTTTCACTTGATGTGCAGTATTTATATTTTGGGGTGAGCTGAGTTTCTTTCCTTCCAGAAAGAAATTTACCATGCACCTGAGAGCTTTAACCAAACACTTCTTGAACTCTGGCAGGCTTGGTGCTGTGACAATTTCCCTGGTCTCCAGCTTCTCATTCCCCAGTCTGTCTGTACATCCGGAGCTGCCTCATCCCAGGTGCAGAATCCAGCACTTTCCCTTGTTGATCTTCATATGGTTGCCCATCCATATGAATTGTCTAGGTCCCTCTGCAGGGCATCTCTGCCTTCGAGGGGTCAACAGTTCCTTCCAGTTTCGTATCATTGCAAATTTGCTTATTATCCCTTCCAGTCCTGCGTCCAAGATAGTTATGAAGATGTTGAAGAGCACGGGGCTGAGGATGGAGCCCTTTGGAACCCCACTAGTGACAGGTTGCCAGTCTGATGCCACTCCATTCACTGTAATCCTTGGTTGGGCTCAAAGTGAGCCAGTTTCTCACCCATCACATGATGTGTTTATCCAGCTGTGTGCTGGAATTTTTGTCTAGAAGGGTGCTATGTGAAACAGTATTGAAAGCTTTACTGAAATCCAGAAAGATTACATCAACTGGCTTCCCTTCATCAACTCAGTGGGTTACCTTGTCATAAAAGGAAATCAGGTTTGATAAGCAGGGCTTTTCTGTCATGAAGCCATGTTGGCTGTGACCCATGACTTTGTTGTCTTTTAGGTGTTTTTCAATACCTCCCAGAATAATCTTCTCTAGAACTTAACCAGGCAATGAAGTTAGATTAATAAAATTGTGAAAGTTTTGCTAGCAGTGAGGACTTGTACCGTCGAGAAACTAGTGCAGGAGCTGCTGTTACCAGTCCAATTATAATGATGAGTAATTAGAATTCAGATACAGGATGACGTATATTTTAGAAAAAACTGTAATAGTGAATATTTAGGGAGATAACATAGTTTATTCCAAACATCATGTTTCCAGAGGCAAGCAGGCAAAGGCTTGTTTAAAATAGCTGGGGGAAAAGATGGACGAAACATTTATGCTTATTTCTTGAGATAGCTTAAATACATGACTGCATTTATCAAATCTATTTATTTCAAGGTCATTTTTTTCAAATCTGTTATAGCAATGTTTGTAAATGAGCTACCGTTATTGGACAAGAGCTTGAATCTTTTGCAATAAAATGGAGTTCAGACATTTCACTGTCACCTCCCTTACCTCCTATCCAGAAGGTTGGTTGAAGAAGATGTTAAAGCAAGGAACAATGGGACTGATCTAGACTTGAATCTAGGTTTATGTCTGTTAAATTATAGAAGAGTACCCAAAAAATATCTGTGAAGATATTATTCTGAAAGAGAGCAGAACCATCTGAAAGTCAGATAAAAAATGCCATTTTGGAAAGCTTGGATCTACAACAAAAAAAAAAAAAAAGATGGAAAAACAAAGATTTCTGTGCGAGTTAGTTCTGAGCTGCTGCCATGGTGACAGCACTGCTGCAATTTTGATTAAACAATAATAAATTGTGTATGGCTGACTGATGACCAAAGACAACTCATTTGTGACCAAGGTTCCTGGCACCATCAGAACAGTCCCTGTCTTAGTTGTACTAAACTGCTTGTATGCAATTTGCTATAGTCCTGGGAGTTACAGATGGCCTTTTGGGGTCCTGTATGGGCGACCACCAGGAAATTTTAAGTATCAAAGGCAAAAGTCAGGGATTCAGGACGGAAGTCTAGAAGACAAAAAGCAGATGAGTAAGGGATGTGTATTTGGCCTGGATTTTTGCTACCCATGGAGAAAACTGAAGAACTATACTACCACATACAATGCATCAGAATGTCAACTGAGATGTTTGCTCTACATCTGAGGGTAGGGGTGAACCTTGCCATATTTTTATCTTACCCAAAGCCCCAAATCACTGTCTTTATAAAAAAAATATGAAAAATGAGCCACAGGAAACACCATTTGACAACATACAGGAAGCCCACTGGGTTTTCAGAATCTCAGCAAAGCTCTACCTCCTTTGTAAAATGCCATGGAAAATTATATGCACTAGCTTTTTCTACAGAAAGTCGTTTGTCTAACCTTAAAATATGTAATGATAATTGTTTGAACAATAATCCATCCTTGACAGACTTCTGCACTGGTAGGTAGCCTGACACAAAAATAATTTTGATTTGCAAGCACAAAGACTGAAAGTGAAAACAATTTAGATGAAAGATCCACTATTAAGTTCAAAAATTTAAGAGATGTTCCTTGGACAAAATATATTCAAGCAAATATATACTTGCATATTATATACATTTGTTTATATACTTAGCCACATTGTGGCTTGCATTTTCCCATGGTAATAACCTCCTCATTACAGTCATTTCTGGAGCTTTCAACATTGTATCACATAAAATGCCGAACTCCTAGTATTCATGTTTTTGCAATTTGTTGTCTTAGACCAATGCCCTCAAATTCCTTTTATTTTGTTTTGTTTATAAATCTCAAAGGTAAAATGTTGACTTAAAGCTTGGAGGTGTTTGGGAGTCATCGTTAATACAGAAAATATTAGAAAGTCCAATTATGGTCTATTACTCATTTTTAGTACATATATTTTCTGATTTTTAATCACAGAGGGTTTGTAAAAAGAGAACAAAAGACCTCTGAATAGGTTTCTTGGTGGTATATTGTAAACTTCAATTATTTGTTCCCAGAAACATTTTTTTTTAACAGAGAAGTGAAATCTTTTTAAATGGAGCATGATTCAGAAACCCCTGCTAGAAAAGTATTAAACATTCTTTCATTAATAACAGTAATCTGTATTCCCAGAGAGCATTGTCACTTTAAAATATAGATCTAAAATGGGGGTTTTTTGCCCATAGTCCATCATTAAGCTGAAATAATTTTATACCTGCAATATTGCAGCCACCACTTCTTCCTGAGAGGGAGGAGGAGATCATGCAGTTAGTGAACAGCTGTCACTCACAAACCTGCCTGCAAAGCAATTGGCCAAAACCATTAGTCTGTAATAGCCAAAATTTCCTTCCCCTGTAATTTTGTGTAGATTTGCTTTTCTTGGCTTCCAAAACACAGTAACCCACCACACCTAGTTCATGGTATAACCACGACACGAAGAGAAAACCAGGCAATTCTCTTTCAGAGGCCAGAAAACCAATTTTGTTTTTCATCTCAACCTTTCCTGTAACACACACAGAGGCTGGTGGATTCTCTCTCATACTTAATGACTTTTGACAGCCACTGATCTCAGAGGGAAGAGCTTGATAACAGTTTTCCTCTCTCCAAAAATGCTAGTTTTCTCAGGCAGGCAATAGTTCACAGAGAAGCTGGCGGGGTCCTTCTGCTTTGCAATCATATTTTGTAAAGTACAATCATCCAACCTACTTGAAAAAGCTTAACTTTCCCCCTCAGAATACAGTCCTGGTTTTGAGTGTCAGATGGTTTTTGTCCCCTTACAAAAGAGGATGATAGTACTTTTCACCAGCAACAGCAGGCTGTAAGGGAGAGCAAGATAAGAGGAGGTCTGTCAGCTGATATATTGACATTTTCCTATACATGTCTGCAACAAAGTTATTCTGATTGGAAAGCCAATCTAGATCATTGCTAAATTTCTTCCATAAAGGGCTTGGATTTGTTCAAAGGAGCACACTATTGCTATCACACACACATACACAAATTAACCTCTGTAAATACCTTATGAAAATCCTTATTCCTTATTCCACTTTCTTTCTATCACATGTGCATCTCAATTTCTAGCTTCAGTGAAGATATAGTAAGGGAAGAGAGAGAATAAGAATGGAAACTGGGGGCAGGGGCAGCTTTAGTTTAAAATGCAGACAAATCTGCCTTTTCTGCTTGATGGCCTGTAACATTTCCATGTAGTGTACTTTGCATGGCAGAATAGCTACTAGTAATAGAATTTCTCACAGTGGAGGTTAATTACTTTTCAGCTACAGCAAAATAAATTTCCTGTCAAGCCCAGTGAGAGGAATATGCCACTGTCACCATTTTTACCTGCAGTTTTAATTCACTGTTAATATTTGACACTAGCTTGCATTTGGGGAGTTGATCTTCTGAACAGTAGGATTTCCCAAAGGAATAGGACAGACTGGCAGTAACGTAGTATCAAGATATGTGGAAAAGAATACACTTTGCCTCACCCGAATGCACTTCAAAGAAGATTATCTGACCTGTCTCTCACTTTAAAGAACAAAAGGGAACCTTGCATTTGGTGAAATAAAAACGACATGGCAAGATGCACCTTAAAATCCAGGGCAGAAGAGTGAGATGACATATCTGGTCTAACCTTATGTTAAGCAAACCTACATAGCATATCACTTCCTGTCTCTTTTAAGATGTGGGGTTTTTTGTTGGGGTTTTTTTTGGTGTTTTTTTTTTTCTTTTTCTTTTTTTTTTTTTTTTTTTTGGCTTTTAAGAGTCCATTTTTTGAGCCTGACAATTTTGCTATAAAAGCTGAGCTCAATGGATGAGACACCTTGTGCGGTAATGAATGATAGAACTCATTTCTCCTAACTGCTTTCATAGTCTTCAAATTAGTTTTCACATTTTTTTGTCTTGAAATAAATCTTTTCTGCTATAGAGACAATAATGTTGTTTATCAAGTGCTGGTGATATGCATTGTGTCACTCTTATCATTAACTAATAAGAAGTCCTATATGAAGTCATGTTAATAATCTTTAGGGACATAAAAAAAAATTATCTAGGAATTTCCATCTTCCACTCAGACTGGTTAGATCACAACAGATATTGCTCAAGTCATTTAGCTTCCCTATTCAAAGTCTTATTTTCCAACATTTTAGTGATTTTCATGATTCTGAGGAAACCTACATGCTTTTAAACTTGCCTGGTTTTGTATCTGATCTGATGAAGTGGGGAGGCTACACATGAGGCTTATTATTTCACTGCTTAGGAAATATAAGGGAAACAGTGCTTTTACTTTTACCAGAATTCAAACCAGAAAGCAAAAGATGAAATATCAGGACTTTCATCGCACAGGCTTTTTCCCCATAGAAGTAACCTCAGCTCTTTCTCACTACCTGTTCTCTTCCTCCTCAGGAGGTGGCCTGTGACAGCACAGAACTGTGAAGGAGCCAGGCCAGATGAATATGTGAGGCACATGGGAGCTGTGGGAAGCTAAAGGATTTTGGAAGCTACATAAGCAGATGAAAGACAGCTGGATCTGGTTAACTTCACCTTGCTGAAACAAGAGTGCTTAATCCTTCCCATAATTATGCTGAACCATAACGGGCTCTTTGACTGATAAGGTCTTGTAAACCAGTAGAAATACCAAGGGAGATTGCACGAATGTTTTCTGAACAAAACCTCTTGGCAACACTGAAAACTTAAAAGATTTTCAAAAGCAACCAGGCTGAAGTTTTCATGAATGATGATGTCAAGATTTCTTAGGTTTCAAAGGGGTTGCCTGAATTTCTACACCACCAAGTCATTCATGATGCCTTCCGGTGGGACCTGTGCAAGTTCGAGACAGGAATCCATGGAAAACTCATAAGACTCAATACGGCCAAGTGCAACATTCCATGTTTGGGGAACTCCCAGTATAAACACAAGGTGGGGGATTAGGGTATTTAGAATAGCCCTGTGGAGAAGGAATTTGGGGTTGTATATGAGAGGCTGGACATGTACTGGCCATGTGTTGCAATCCAGTTTAAATCCAGAAGAGCAAAGAAAACTAAGTCTCTGTGTATAAACCAGATGGAACTTTGAAAGGATTCAAAATATTCCCAAAAACAAGATTAAAACCAAAAGAGGTTAGATGTTGGTGCCAAAAAATTGATGTATTTTATTCAATAGTAAAAGAAGCAAAGAGAAAGAAAGATAAAAGAAAGGAAGAAAGACATAGAGAAAGAAGAGTGTGGGGGGGGTGTGGGGACAGGGAGAGGTGACAGGGGTTAGGTAAGCCTATCATCCTTCCGAGGGTCCCAACGACGTCTCGTCGCTCCCCTCCATCCGGTCTTCTGGTGGTGAGGGTCCCCCGCTGCCATGCCACGCCACGTCGCCACACGCCGAGGAGTGAAGAATCCCGTGCATTAATATACACTTTGGGCTGGTGGGAACGCTCATGTGCCTCCCTTGCAGGGGCCAGCTTGACGCCGTCCCTTGCAACACTGAGGGTCTGTTGCATCATCTCTGGTGCTCTGGTGCCGGGTCTGGGGACCCCTGTGAGGGGGCCCTTTGGTGGGCCGTGTCTCCCCTCTGCTGCGGATAAGCTTTTCCCCGGGTGAAGGGCCCTCAGCTGGGCTCCTCTGCACAGCGGAGGGTGGGCGGTCACTGCCTCTCACCAGGGGCTTTTCCAGCACACACCCAAAGCCTCTCTCCCCACACGCTTTGGTCCCGAGGGTCTGGCAGCTGATAGCCCTGGGGCTGTGGTCTCCACCTTGGAGGTATTCAGCTTAGGGTTTGTGAATGCCTCCAGCCCTGAGTTGTTACTTTATCTTATCTTCATCATCGAGCAGTGTAAGGCCTCAGTTAGGGCCCCATTCAGGGTGCAGTAGTCTGTAACACAGTTTTAAAAGTCCTTCATGAAAAAGTTTGTCATAAACTGTAATATTTCAGTCTCTGACACCATGGACAAAACCCAGTTGTGTCCTGAGCTGCATCCAAAGCAGCATGGCCAGCAGTGAGAGGAAGTGTATTCTTCCCGTCTGCTCTGCCCTTGTCATACCCCACCTGCAGTGCTGCATCCAGCTCTGGGGACCCCAGCACAGGAAAGCCACAGACCTGCTGCAATGAGTCCAGAGGCCATGAAGATTATTAGAAGGCTAGAGCACCTCACCTATGAGGAAAGACAGAGAGTTGGGGTTGTTCACCCTGGAGAAGAGAAGGCTCTGAGGTGATCGTACAGCAGCCTTCCAGTATCTGAAAAAATGCAGCAGGAAAGATGGGGACCAACTTTTAAACAGGGCCTTTAGCAATAGGACTAGAGGTAGATGCAGACTAGACATAAGGAAGGAATTTTTATACAGTAAGGGCAGTAAAAGTCTCACTGCTCATTGCAAAGGCTGGGTGAACTAGATGACCTTAAAAGGTCCCTTCCAACCCACAGAATTCTATGACTTTATAAAGTCCAATTGGGATTGCATGAGTGTGAGGTTTAAAAACGGACCTGAAAAAGATCGGGGCCTTGTTCAGAAGATCTATTGAGTGAAGTGACTTGAGTCAGAGTTGGGCAGTTCCTACTGTGTTTAACATCTGGGTCCTTGATGACACTGAAGTCAGAATTTATGGGAAGAAATGGAAGAGGAAATCTGGGTCCCTGCTCCATTTTTAGGAACATACAATGTTACAAAAAATTACAAAAGTTGGGTTACAGCTCATCCTGTAGAAAATATTTAATTTTAACTGCAGAGACTGTTTATAAATAGGGAGGCATTAGATTTAATAGATTTTATTGTTGTTTAAGGAACTGGAATGGAATTTCTGGTTTTTCAAACCACAGGAGACATAAGAGTTTTCCAGAGCTTTAAAAACCCTCAGATCCTGTGTGGCAATGTAGTTAGAACAATTGGGTCTACTGAAATTGCCTTTTTTCAGAGCATTAGGTTCAATTCTGACCCTTAAAGCAGAGATGAAATTTTTGGCTTAGAAATGAAGCTAGCCCAGAAGGGTGCTATTCAGCATGGTTTGAATTTCTGATTCAGCTTCTGAGCTATTTGAAACTGCTTTGTGTTGTTTGACTCATTCATTTTTGTGAAAATCTATACTAGTGAAATACTAGCTCCTTTATGGCAGCACATAGGAGTTTATAAGTTGTTTGTAGCCTCATAACAATAACAAACCAGACATTTCTCTCTTAGAAAAAGTTCCCATAGTGTGGTTTCAACCTTTTACAAAAAAAGTTCCCAGGCAGCACAGGGGAGCTCACATTTATTCCACCAAAATGTTCACACTGGTGTCATTCGGCATTTTAGAATATGTCCTTATATTTTTTAGTTTTCACTTAAGTACCCATCAACACTCAAAAAATTATAAAGAAGGATTTTTTTAATCTGCATTTTGTGCTCCTTGTTTTTCATTTTGCTGTTAATCACTTCTGTTAGCATACATATAGAAACAATAATTCAGTGTTTATATTCCAGTGCCTATGTGTCTTGGAACCTCATTTCTTGCCTCTGAAACTTTTGTGAAGCTTTAAACAGAAAGTTATAACATCACACAGAAAACAAACAATATGACCAGATAAACTCTAGAGAAATCAAACCTTAACTGTGGAAATACACTGAATTCCATGTGAAATAAATTAGAAGGTATGTAAGCTGCCTACAGATGTAGATATGTGTTTTTCTTATTTGATATTTTCATTTTTCCTCTTTACACTTCCTTCGCAGCAACTGTTCAGTGTAGGAAACTGCTATAGAAAGATGTCATCTCAACTTGTATTGTGGTAACTTAAATACCTGGAAGATCAGACACAGCTTCCCAAGGGATCCTGCTGTTGTTGAAAGTAATTGCCTATGGCTAAAGTAATCTGTTATGAAATCAGATAAATGCATCATGTGGTCATCAAAAGAGAAGTGCGATTTACATTTGTTGATTTCATATTTAGCTATTTCCACATATTTTAAATTAAGAATCTAGCTAATACATGTAATACCTGTAATGGAATGAGTAGAAGGTACTAAATTCCTTGTTTACCACCACCTTGGGTATCTAAAATCAACAAATGGATAGCAGTTTGTTTAAGAGAGGAAATAACAGACAGAGAATTAGCTTTGGCACCTGTTTTGTAGCTGTGGGACTATAAAGGTAAGAAAAATTGGTATTTGTGGCTTAGAAAGCACCTCTCAAAGACAGTGGTTCCTCTGTATTTCTTAAACTCTTTCTTTTTTCCATTCCACACATTCTGATTTCTCACATCCTACATAGCATGCTACAAAATTATTAATAAGGAACACTATGTTCTATTTTGGTTGTCTTAAAAACATTAGCAAAAGATGCCATTTATCATCATATTTCTTATTAAAGCTTGGAAGAAAGAGCACACAGCAGTACATCTTGGAAGTCATAGCTGTGAAGAAAAGCACTTTCTGCTATTTTCTCACTGATTGTGGCTAATGTTAAAATAATTGCTGGTAAAGGATCTCCCTGCTGTTTGATTGCCAAGTTGCACAGTTGCAAGGACTTCAGGTTCTTCCCAATTTGAAACTTTAGTTGGTTTAGTTCAGGCTATTTTATATGTCTCTTTGCATGATTTCAAAATCCCTTAACACCTCAAGTACCTTTTGTCAGAGACTTAGCAAAATTGAAGTCTTAATGAAGATGCATTGGGAAGGAGCATGTGTATTTCAGTGATTTTTTTCTTTCTTTAAATAAAAAATAAAACGGAAGGTTGGTTAGTGTCGATTGAAAGTAAAGTAGAAATGTGTTGGCTGTGGACTTTATTCATTGTGCTGGTCTACCGCAATCATCCTTGTTACTGGGAGCACTTTGGGAGCAATACTACTTCAGCAAGAAAGGACGGCCAAAATAATTTTCTAAAAACACACATCCATTGGCTTCTGTCTCTGAGAATGTGTGTCTTAAGGTTTGGTTTTTTTTTCTATCCAGCTTACTGTACTGAGATTCTTGCTCTTGAAATGGTATTTTTTAAAGTTGCTTTTCTTTGAAACTTATTATGTTTGTTGTTGCAAATGAACAACCAGGTAAAGTGCAAAAAGCTTGCCAAAATTAAATAATTAAACAAAAATACAATATGTGAATCATTAAGCAAAGTCAACAAAGGATGGTTGCAATTTTAAGCATCGTGCAAAGACAGCATTAGGATTCAGATACGTTTAATAAAGGCATGTAATGCAAGCAAAATTCTCCCTCCCAGTTCTTCCCAAAACTGTGCTCTGTGTTGGGGATGGCTGCCCAGTTAACTGCTGTTTGTTGAACATTTCCTTAATCAGGACACTGCTGCTGGAACCACATTGTTTCTTACAGGAATTCCTGTTTTAAAACATGAACCATTTTTGAAAACCCTTCAACTTTCCTCCCTCTCTAAATCTGTAGGTATTGGTATGCGTCTGGACAATATTATCACTGTTTATTCCATGAGGAAAACATGACACTTTGCTATGGTTGGCTTGTACTATCAAACACAACTCCTTAGCATTTTGAACTGTACTGTGTGGACAGCCATGTACTTTGGAGCAGCTGTTGTTTTGAAGTGAAATACCACCATCTATAGAATGCAATCAGGACTTCTGATAAAATGTAAAGTAGAAATATAAAGACTGTTGATTATTTGCCATTAGGTGCAAGCATTTCATTCTATCTTCTGTCTTTTTTCATCATCTCCAGTGTGATATCCTGGAATGGAGTTCCTGACACGTAATAGAAAGCTGTGTTGAAAACATTAATATGTCCCTCAGTTCAAGCAGTCCATGTTGTCTCAGAAGTAAATAAAAAGTCTCCCAACCTTTTTGTTTCCTTCTGAGACAACAGGCTAGAGAGGAAATATTAGGGCAGCTGTTTTTCTTTTAAATTACAATGACATGATTGGTTTCATTTCTGGGTCACCCATAGCAACAATTACTTGAAACCACAAGAACAGTCCATACTGCATTTAAAACTCCTTTGGGTTAAAGTCCAAGTTTTTAAATTTATTTGATTTTTTATTTGTGTTTTTTTTTTGTTTTCCAGGAATCAAATTCACTGCCTTGAAAAATCCTGTTATTTCACTCCGGTGTCTCCCTCTTTTCAATACATAATTATGTGGGTGCTTGGCACTAAAGTATCAGTTTCTGTATCTAATAAGAGATTAATCATTGCACTGAGGTAATTTGTATCATGCACATGCAGTCAGTGGTCAGAACAGTACCTTCAATGCAAATAAGTCTCAGGCCAATATGGAAATAAACACAATTTAATTCACTTTGGTCCAGTGCAGTGGATTTAATTTTATTCCAATTTTAATAATGTCCATGAAGCAATTCAGATATCCATATTATTGTTTGTAAGGGAATCTGTTTGAATCACATTTAGGAGCATGTAGAACTGACTTCTAAGTTTCTTACGTCTTCCTATGTAGATAGAATTATCTATGGATGTGCAATAGATTACCCAGTGTTGAAATTAGTGTAATGAACTGTCCTAGAAATAGATGTCTACCTGACTTCTGTAACTACATTTGAACTCTGTCATTCGTCCTGGAGCCAACTGCCTCTCCCTTACAGAAGATCTGCTCCTGCTGCTTAAGGCCAGTGACATGGCATAACCGCATGGCTTAATTCCCTTCTGACATGATGTATTTTACATATCGTAAGTGGGGATCAGACTCTGGCCTGCACTACTTCTCAAACTATCAAACTTCTGAAACTAGGCACTGACAACTGTCCAGATCCTACACTGGTGCTCAAACCTGTACATCAATCTTAACTAATTTGCTAGTGTAGACATAGCCAACCAAGTCCCACCTACGCTTCTCTGTAAAAAATGGTAAGTAGGATGAAAGGAAACACAGAGAGAAAAGCAGAGTAAATTTGGTCCTAAATTGCATTTAGTGCTGCACTGTCTAACAAAGAGAAATATAGTGTCATAGACAACCACGATGCCACTTGACCCTTAGCAAACTTTTGTTGGAAACAGAGAATAAAGTTGGATTTCTCTCACAAAATGACTCTTGATAGATCACAGGAATGATATGACAACTAAGGGAGAAAAAGTAGTTCTTAAAAAAAAAAAATCTTATTGATGTCAAATGAGATGACATGAGAGCAAGTGCTAAATATTGGGTTTAGTTTTGGTGTCTTCATGAGATCTTTAAATACTTAAAACTTACACATTAGATCTTTAAATACTTAAAACTTACACATTACTCTACTTGTCCCAGATTAACCTCCACTAACATTAACTCTGGCTAATGTCTCCATTATTTCTTACCACTTAAGTTGAATTTTCTGAATACTCTAGTGAACTCACTCCCCTTTAGAAGTCATGTATGTCTCTAAATACCATAGAGTTTAATCAACTATGGTGTAATTTCAAATGTCAAGGCCAAGGTCTGTCAGATATAATTTGTTCTTTTACTGAAATTTGGATGTATGTTTTAGTTAAATTGAGATTACCCATTTCAAGCAAAGCCCCAATTATGGGACACAAAATGAATTCAGTTCTTGCTGAAGAAGTAAAAGATTTAACAATAACATCAGAAAGGAATTGATCAGCGGACCTCAACATAATTTCTCCCATCCCACCAGCTGCCACAGCCGAGCTGTCCTGTACAAACCACTTGACAAAGTCTGTCGCTGCAGTTACTGCACTATTTATAGCTGCACTGTTTATGCCTCTACAGTTAGAGCAGCGTCAGCACTTTAATTATAAACCATACTATCCAAAGAATTACTACTAAGCAACAAAAAATCACCCTCAGCTGCAAGTTTGGATGTGGAGTGTTCTCAAGTGTAATTTGCACTTAGGTTGTGATAGGCCAGATTCAGTGCCTACTGAATACTGAAGGCTAGGGAAAAAGTCAAAAAACTATCATAGATGTATAATTTTCAACACTGTTCAATGTAAGCAAAGGGTTTTGCATGAAAAAAACAACACCTTTTTCCTCCTTATAATTTAGATTTTAATTTTGTAATGATATTTTTGTAGCAAAAATCTTGATTTAGTATTACTGGCATAGTTGAAATGCAACTATATTGAAAGTCTTAAGTTAATCCACAGTAGTGGACAGATAGTGCACTATAAAGATGTACCAAACCTTTCACTACAAAATATACATCTTCATATTCCCAATTTCTCAGAACTCTGGACTCAGGACTGAATAATTCAGTACCTGTTTTTCTGTTTATTTTTTTCCTACTTTTTACTTTTTACATTTACAGACAAAAAAACCATATTTGATTTTCTAGCTATATCTAAACCACTGAGGAGCTGATCTATTCAAGAGAAGACAAGATCTTTCATTATTTCATTCTCATCAGTGTTCCATGAAACATTACAAAACCTTCAGAAAAGCTTAAACAAAAAGAGACATAAATACAAATTAATAAACCTAAATACATGAATAGACATACCTCTTTCAAATGATCTGCCATGTCTTTATAGCAGATCTATCAACATTATTTATTTAAAAAAATTATTTGGCTAATTTTGAAGTTTTCCTTCAATATAATCCCATTAAATTTCCCCCTTCTCTGGATATCAAATAAAAATAAGTGGTTTTTTTCCTGCAATTGTTTCATGATTTGTCCATAGGTGTGTGTTTCACATACCTTGTCCTACATAAATAGAGTTATTGTTCATTGAAACACCACTGAAAGCGTGCGTGTGTGTTACCATATGAAATAAAATATAATTTGGATTAATATTTAGCTTATTTTGGTAGGGAACTTGGATTTTGTAAGTAATGTTGAAACTGTTTTTTTCTTTGATGAGCCTCATACTGTGAGATATAATCAGGTACAACTCAAGCAATGAATGAAGCAGATCTCTATACAATTTTTGAACAGCATGATTCTGTTCAATTATATGAGACAAGATCAGTTGTGTATGACCTACATGTGAAAGTAGACTGTGTTTACTTTAGTGGCAAAGTTATCCCTTGCCAGCTCTCATATTCCCTCCTAACGTAGTTCCTCTATGTGGAAATAAATCAACAAAAGAAATTTGTGAGTTTCCTGAGACAGTATCTCTCAAAATATGATCTCACTGCCTGGGATTCAAAGGTAGAAGAGAGTATTCTATTCTCTTCAGAAGTGATCTTGCTCGCTTTAACCAAAGATAGAATTTGTGGTTATTTTTCTGGATAAGTGGAACATACTAGAACTTCACCAGAAATACCATGAAATATGTGAAAATAAACACATCCATTATATTCCAATTTTAGTGGTCTCCTTACAGCTTTATTTTCATTCTTATTAATGTCTCCATGATATCTTAACACGGAGTATTTTAGCATACATGAACTGGATCTTCATTACCGAGAATTCTGAAAAACTACTAGACAACACTTGGAGTCCTTTCCTGAAAGGGAATTATATTCATTTGTACACAGATGAGTCATTGGAAAGATTCACATCAAGATTTCATGTGTTCCATATTTTTTGACATGACTGCGAAACATTTTTCCCTTTCTTTCTCTGATTTTTCACACAACAAAGAAAATATCTCCAATAAAAATATAGTAAAAAATCTAAGCCTAAAGTATTGTTTGGGTCATTGTCCAGCTACCAAAAGACATTATGTTGACATAGGTTTCTTCAGTCGCTGCATTTTCTTTCATTCATGGTATGCCTCTGTATTTGTTTCCAAACTTCAGCTGTGAGTTCCAGATCTTAAGTTGCTTTGTGTTACACCATTAGAGTTATTTACCTTAAGTTCCAATTATAGCTCTATACAATGACTTTTCTATAATGCTGCATACAAAGAAATGTGTCTTCAATGCACTTGACAGGACACTTGGAAGACAAATGGTGACTGAGAAAGGTTAAAAGAAAGTGAAAGAGTGTTATGCAAAACAGTTATTCACAAAGGGTAAAGTAGTTGAATTTGAAGCATTGAAGACTACTGAATCATTATGGTGATGGATTGGCTTTGCTATCTACAAATAATGCACAGATCTTCTTGCCTAAAATGGTGAGTTTACTATATTTAATCAGCAATAGTGAAGAGCAATTATCACTATGTCAATCCAAATTAGGTTTCAGAAAATGTCTCTATAAAAAAAAACCACCAACCCTCTGCGCAAGCAGATGAAATGACAACTTTTATTTGGTGTTTTATCTT